>CM038216.1:214364241-214494272 GCA_021442155.1 Cymbidium sinense
CCCAAAGAATGGGCGCGTAACCTTCACGATAAAAAAAAAATCACCATCAATCGCTCAATCTAGATCCGGGCATGGAGGCAAAGCGGGCTGACATCACAAGGGTGGTGGGGATCTAGAGGTGTTGGTGGATATGGAGATGGTGGTCGGAGTAGTGGTGGTTATGGAGGCGAGAGGCGTGACGGAGGTTATAGCCATGGTGGTGGTGGAGGGAGAGATTGTGGATATAATGGTGGATCCCACTACTCGAGAGGCCAGGTTAGTTCTAATGGGAACTGGAGAAACTACAGAATGGTCGATCCGATCTATTGCTTATGGAATTGTGCCTTTACAGTAGAGACTGATCTAGTTATCTAGGGTCTTCCTATTAGCTCTATGTGTGCTCATTTTTATCTATGTCGTTGCTTATGTCTTAGAGAACTTGGTGTGTTACTTGGTTGATAAAATTGAAAAGAATAAATATTGAATCTGAATTTATTCTCAGTTAAAAGTAACCAAAAACCCTAAACTAATGCTAAATCCTCAACCCTAAAAACCTAAAAACCTAAACCTCAACTAAATAAAACCTAAAAATATAAAATAAAAAAAACCTAAACCAAAATAAATAAAAATAAAAAAAAATAAAAACATAAACTTAAACTTAAACTAAAACCTAAACTTAAAGAAAATAAAAAAATAAAAACTTAACTAAAAGAAAATAAATAAAAATCTAAACAAAACTAAAAAATAAAAAACCTAAATAAAATAAAAAATAAACCTAAAATAAAAATAAAAAAACATAAAATAAAATAAAATAAAAACTAAATAAAAACTTAAATCTAGATAATAAACCTAAAAATAAATGAAAAAAAAAAATCTAAACCCTAAACTAAAATAAAACCTAAACATAAACTAAAATAATCTAAACAAAAAATAAATAAAACCTAAACCTAAACCTAAAAGAAGCTAAACCTAAACCTCAACTAAATAAAATAAATTAAAATAAAAATAAACCAAAACATAAACTAAAAAATAAAACCTAAAATAAACCTAAAATAAAAACCCAAAACCTAAACCTAAAAAAAAAATAAAATAAAAGCTAAACCTTTACTAAAATAAAATTAAAGCTAAACCTAAAAAAAATAAAATAAAATAAAACTAAACTAAAAATAAACCTAAAACTAAACCTAAACCTAAAAAATAAACTAAAATAAAAAACCAAAATTAAAATAAATAAACCTAAGATAAATAAACTAAATTAAGTAAAAATTTAAAAAATATAGATCATAATAAAAAATAAAATAAATAAACCTAAACTGACTAGTTTACTTAGTTTAAATAAAATAAAATAAATAAAATAATAATAAAAATAAACCAAAACCTGATACCCTAATCCCTAAACCCTAAACCTTAAACCCTTAAACAAATCATAAATCACAGATCCTGAAAAACCACAAACCCTAAACCACAAACCTAGCCACAAACCCTAAACCACAGGCATAAAACTCCCTTAACCTAAAACCCTGAAACCCACAGCCTAAACTCTCCTACTTAACCTGGGCCAAACCAAAACTTTAAAACCTAAAGAAAACCTAAACCCTAAATTAATCCTAGCTAACCCTAAACCACAAACTAAAACCACACTTGCTAAACACTAAATCTGGCTTATCTGACCCCCAACACTAAACCCTGGGCCTAAACCCCAAATCAGCCAAACCATAAACTGAGCCACTAAGATCTAAAATGAGCTAAAAAAAAGCTAATAAGATGATAAAATGATGGCTAAAGATAAACCCTGGGCTAAATTAACTGGCCATGAGCCTGGCCTATGCTAAACCCTAGGTAAGACCCTAAATCTAAACTACCACAAAACTGATGCGCTGCACCCTAGCCACAAACTTGGACCCTAAACACTAGCCACTACACTAGGCTAACCACAGGCCTTAGCCCAACACCCAAATCCAACCTAAAATAAATTCTAAGCCACCCAATAACCTGACCTGAGCCCATGACCTATAACCTAACCCACAACCCTACCCAATCCTAACCCTACACTGACTGACTAACTAAATAAATATAAAAATATAAACTAAATAAATAAACTAAATAAAAATAAAAAATAAAAATATAAAATAAACTAAATAAATAAAATAAATAAATAAAGTAATTAAAAATAAATTAAATAAACCTAAACTTAAATTAAAATAAAATAACAATAAACTAAATTAAACTAAATAAATCTAAACTAAACAAAAATAAACCTAAAATAAAAATAAATAAATAAAATATACCTAAAAAATAAAACTAAAACATAAATAAACTAAAATAAAAAATAGCTAAATAAAATAAATATAAAAACTAAACTAAAAATAAACTAAAAAATAAATAAACCTAAACCTAAACTAAATAAATCAAAAAACAAACTTAAAATAAAATTGAATAAACTTAAATAAATAAAATAAACTAAATAAAAAAGAAAATAAATAAAAATAATAAACCTAAACCTAATCCTAAACTAAACTAAATAAAAAAATAAACTAAATATATAAAAATAAATAAAAAATAAAAACAAATAAAGTAAATAAAAATAAACTACATAAGCCTAAACCTAAATTAAACTATATAAATAATAATAAAAAAAATAAAATAAACTAAACTAAAAAATAAAAAATCAAACCCTAAACATAAAAATAAATAAATTAAAATAAAAATAAAGTAAACCTAAAGTAAATAAAATAAAATAAATAATTAAATAAAATAAAATAATCTATCATAAAAAATAAATCTAAATAAACTTAAACTTAATTCTAAATAAAATAAAATAAAATAAAATAAATTAAATAATTAAAAATAAATAAATAAATAAATAATTTATAAAAATAAAAAAATAAATTAATAAACAAACTAAATAAGGTAAACTAAATAAACCCTAAAATAAAAAAACAAAAAAATAGTAAAAAAATAAAAAATTAACCTAAAAGTAAAATAAACATAAATAAAAATAAACTAAATAAACCTAAATAAATAAAGTAAAAATAAAATAAACCAAACTACAAAAAAATAAACCTAAAAATAAACTAAACAAAGCTAAATAATTAAATAAACCTAAACTTACAAATAAAATAATATAAAAATAAACCTTAAAAATAAAACTAAACCTAAAATAATAATAAAAATAAATAAAATAAATATACCTTAAAGTTAAAAAAATTTTAAAAAAATAATCCTTAAACCCTAAAAAACTCTAAACCCTAAACTAACACTAAAGCCTAAACCTAAACTAACCCTAAACCATAAAGCCTAAACCCAAAAAACCCTAAACCTCAAATCCACAAACAGAACTGGCCCAAATCTAATCCCAGCCCATCCTAAACCATGTCTGCTAAACCCTAAAACCACCTAAAGGCTAAACACTAAACCCTAAACCCTAAACCTGATCCTAACCCTAAACCCTACTAGCCCTAAACCTAAACTAAAAAAAAAAATAAAAAAGACCTAAACCTGAACCTTAAAGATAAAAAACTAAACTAAAATAAAGATAAATAAAACCTAAACTAACTATAAAACCTAAATAAAATAAAACTAAACCTAAAATAAAAATAAAAATAAATGTAATAATAAAATAAAATAAATAAAACTAAACCTAAAAATAAACTAAAATAAAACCTAAAAATAAAAATAAAACCTAAACCATAAACTAAAAAAAACCTAAACATAAAATAAACAAAATATAATAAATTTAAACTTAAACAAAAATAAACTAAACTAAAATAAATAAAACCTAAACATAAACCTAAAATAAACTAAACCTAAACCCTTAACTAAATTAAATAAAATAAAAAAATAAAAAATAAAGAAAAAATCTAAATCTAAAAATAAAATAAAAGCTAAATCTAAACCTAAAATAAAAAATAAAACCTAAACCAAAATAAAATAAAAAGTAAAACAAAATGATAAAATAAACCTAAACCTAAACCTAAACCTAAATAATGAACTAAAATAAAAAACCTAAATTAAAATAAATAAACTAAACTACAAAAAATTAAAAATAAACCGAAATAAAAATAAAAAGCTCAAATAAACTAGACTAAATTAAAAATAAATAAATAAATCTAAAATAAACTAAATAAATGAAAAAATAAATAAGGTACATAAATAAAAATAAAGTAAACTAAATAAACTAAATAAATATAATGAACCAAAACCAAATAAATAAAAATAAACTAAAATAATCCTAAATAGATAAAACAAACTAAAATAAATAAAACAAAACTAAACTAAATAAAATAACTAAATAAGCCTAAAAAAATAAACTAAAATAAAAAAAATAAACTAAAATAAATTCTAAACCCTAAAACTAGATAAACTAAACTAAATAAAAGAAACTAAACCTCAACCTAACCCTAAAATAAAAACATAAAAAAACCAAAAAAATAAAATAAAATAATAAAACTAAATAAAAAAACTAATCTCAATAAATAAATAAAATAAATTAGCTAAATAAATAAATATAATTAACTAAAATTAACTAAATAAACTAAACTAAAGTAAACTAAACTAAAATAAATAAAATAAAGTAAAATCCTAAATTAAATAAACTAAATAAAACTAAACCTAAAATAAACTAAACTAAATAAACTAAAAGTTAAATAAACATAAACCCAAATAAATAAAAATAAAAATAAACTAAATAAAAACCTAAACTAAATAAACTAAAATAAACAAAATATAAGAATAAAATATATAAAATTTACTAAATAAATACAAAAATAAATAAATAAATAAATAAAGCTAAACTAAAATAAACTAAACAAAAAATAAATAAAATAAATAAATAAACTAAAATAAAATATATAAATAAATAAACCTAATAAATAAAATAAATAAAAACTAAAAATAAACTAATGAAAATAAATAAACCTAAACCTAAAAGAAACTAAATAAGCCTAAATAAATAATAAATAAAAATAAACCTAAATAAATAAATTAAATAAGAAAAACATAAACCTAAAATAAAATATAAATAAAAAAATAAAAAAACTAAACAAACTAAACTAAAAATAAACTAAAAGTAAAAATAAAATAAATAAACAAAAATAAAACCTAAACTAAGTAAATAAAAGAAAAATAAATAAACTAAAATAAAATTAAATAAATAAATAAACTAAACTAAATAAAATAAAAATAAATAAATAAATAAAATAAAATAAATAAACATAAACCTCAATAAAAAATAAACTAAAATAAATTAAACCTAAACCTAAATAAAAAATTAAATAAATAAACTAAAATAAATAAAATAAACTAAATAAACCTAAATAAAATTAACGTAAACCTAAATAAAATAAACCTAAAAATAAACTAAACTAAATAACATAAACCTAAATCTATACCTAAACTAAACATAAAATAAATAAACTAAACCTAAACCTAATTAAATAGATAAAAAATTAAACTAAGTAAACTAAAATAAGATAAAAATAAATAAACCTAAAAAAAATAAAATAAATAAACTTAAACTTGAACCTAAATCAAAACTAAATAAAAATTAAATAAATTAATTAAAATAAATAAACTAAACAAAATAAATAAAATATAAACTAAAAAAATAAAACTAAACTAAACTAAAACCTAAAAAAAATAAACTACAAATTAAAAGATAAAAAAATATAAAAAAACTAAATAAAAATAAAAAATAAATAAAAATATAATAAATAAAATAAACTAAATAAAAATAAAATAAAATAAATAATAAATAAAAACTAAACCTAAACGAAATAAAAATAAAAACAAACCTGAGATAAAAAAATAAACTTAAACTTAAACCTAAACCTAAACCTAAACTAAAATAAAATAAACTAAAAAAATAAAAATAAAAACCTAAATAAATTAATAAACTAAATAAAATAAACTAAAATAAAAATAAAATAAAAACCTAAACCTAAACCTAAAATAAACCTAAACTAAATAAATAAATAAATAAATAAATAAATAAACTTAAACCTAAACTAAAAAAAATAAAATAAACTAAACTAAATAACTAAACCTAAAATAAACTAAATGAAAATAAAACAAAATAAATAAACTAAATAAACCTAAATAAACCTAAATAAACTAAACTAAACTAAATAAACAAAACTAAAAAAACCTAAACTAAAAAAAAAGCTAAAAATAAATAAACTTAAATAAATAAATAAACTAAAATAAACTAAATATAGCTAAATAAAAAAATAAAATAAACTAAAAAAATAAATAAAATAAAATAAAAATAAAATAAACTAAACTAAACTAAACTAAATAAATAAATAAAAGAAAAATAAATAAACTAAATAAATAAACTATATAAAATAAATAAATAAACTAAACTAAACTAAATAAACTAAATAAAAAATAATAAAAATAAGCCTAAACTTGAACCTAAATAAACTAAAAAATAAAATAGCCTAAACAAAACCTAAAAGAAAAAAAACTAAATAAACCTAAACCTAAAGCTAAAACCTAAACTAAACTAAATAAACCTAAACCTAAAATAAATAAAATAAACTAAAATTAAATAAATAAAAATAACTAAATAAATCATAAATAAACTAAATAAACCTAAAAATACAATAAACGTAAATAAAGTAAAATATTCATAAACCTAAAAAATAAAAACTAAACCTAAATTAAATTAAATAAACTAAACTAAAATAAATAAATAAAAAATAAAAAAAATTAACCTTCAATAAAAACCGAAAAAATAAACCTAAACTAAAAAGTAAAATAAACTAATAAATATAAACTTAAAACTAAACTAAATTAACTAAATAAAATAAAAATAAACTAAATGAAAATAGACCTAAAAACCTAAATAAAAATAAAAGTAAAAATAAACTAAATTAAACTAAATTAACCTAAACTAAACTAAAATAAACTTAAAATAAAAATAAATAAAATAAAATAAATTTACAAAATAAAACCTAGAACCTAAATAAGCTAAAATAAAAATAAAATAAATAAATAATCAAAAACAAAAATAAACTAAAATAAATAAATAAATAAACCTAAACCTAAACTAAATAAATAAAATAAACCTAAAATAATATAAAGTAAACCTAAATAAATAAAATAAACTAAATTAAAAAAAATAATAAACCTAAACTAAACAAAATAAAAAAATTTAAAATAAAAATAAATAAAGTAAATAAAAATGAACTAAATAAACCTAAACTAAACTAAATAAATAAAAATAAATAAAATAGACTAAACTAAAAATAAATAAATAAACCCTAAAACTAAAAATAAATAAAATAAGATAAAAATAAAATATTCCAAAGATAAATAAAATAAAATAAAAATAAAATAAATAAATTAATATAAACTAAAATAAAAATAAACTTAAACTAAATCAAACCTACAAAAATAAAATAAAATAAAACTAAATTAATGAAGGTAAATAAATAAACCAATACATAAAATTAAATAAATAAAATAAAAATAAAAATATAAAAATAAAAAAAAATAAATAAATAAAAAAAAAATAAAATGTACAAAAAATTAATAAACTAAAAACTAAACTAAATGAATGCTAAAATAAATAAAATAAATTAAAATTAAAATAAACTAATAAACCTAAAGACAAAATAAATCTAAATAAAAATAAATAAACTAAATAAACTAAACTAAAATAAATAAACTAAACTAAAACCTAAACCTAAATAAAATAAATAATAATAAACTAAATAATCCAAAATAAATAAAGTGAAAATAAAATAAGCTAAACTAGAATAAAATAAACCAAAAATAAACTAAACTAAACTAATTAAATAAACATAAAGCTAAACCTAGAAAGAAAAATATAATAAAAATAAACTTAAACTTAAAGATAAAATAATATAAAAATAAACCTAAAAAATAAACATAAACTTAAAATAAAAAAATAAAAAATTATAATAAAAAATAAAAAATAAAATAAACCCTAAACCCTAAGCTAACCCTAAACCCTTAACCCTACACCCAAAACCTTGAACACTAACCCTAACCCTAAACCCTAAACCCTAAACCCTAAACCCTAAACCCTAAACCCTAAACCCTAAACACTAAACCTTAAAACGCTAAACCTTAAACTAACCCTAAACCATAAACCCTAAAAGATAAAAACCCTAAACTCTAAAACTTAAACCCTAAATGCTAAACTAACCCTTAATCCTAAGCTAACCTAAAATAAACCTAAACCCTAACCTAAAATAAATACTAAACCCTAAATTGTAAACCCTAAACCCTAACCCTAAACCTTAAACCCTAAAACCTTAAACCCTAAACCCTAAAACCCTAAACCCTAAACTTAAACATATAAAATAAAATAAAATGAAAAGATAAACCTTAACCTAAAAAGAAAATAAAATAAAAAATAAAAACTAAACTAAAATAAAATAAATGAAAACCTAAACTAAACTAAAAATAATAAAAAAAACTAAATAAAATTAAAACTAAACCTAAAATAAAAATAAAATAAACCTAAAATAAAATAAAATAAAAACTAAATAAAAACCTAAACTAAAAAAATAAACCTTAAAATAAATAGAAAATAAAACCTATACCCTAAACCAAAAAAAACCTGAACTTAAAATAAAAATAAAATAAACCTAAACTAAGATAAACTAAACTAAAATAAATAAAACCTAAACCTAAACCCAAAAGTAAACTAAATCTAAACAAACTTAAACTAAATAAAATAAAATAAACTAAAAAATAAACCTAAACCTAAACTAAAAAAATAATACTTAAAAATAAACCTAAAATAAAAACCTAAAAGCTAAACCTAAAAAAATAAAATAAAAACCTAAAACTAAACCTAAAAATAAAAAATAAAACTTAAACCTATAAAATAAAATAAAAATAAAACTAAACTTAAAAATAAACCTAAACCTAAACTTCAACCTACTAAATAAACTAAAATAACAGAACCTAGAATGAATAAACTAAACTAAATAAAAATAAAAATAATCCTAAATAAAAATAAAAAATAAAATAAACTAAAATAATTAAAAAATAAACTAAATAAACTAAGTAAACATAAACCTACCAATTTATTTAATTTAAAAAAATTAAAAATAAAAATAAATAAAAATAAAAAAAATCCTAAACCCTAAACCATAAACCCTACACCTAGAACCCTAACCCTAAAATCTATAACCCTAAACCCCAAACCCTAAACCCTAAACCCTAAACCTTAAACCCTAAACCCTAAGTAATAAACCCTAAAAATCTAAAAACCTAAACTTAAACTAAATAAAACCTAAAAATAAAATAAAGAAAAAATATAAACCTAAATAAAATAAAATAAAATCTAATAAAATAAAAACCTAAACTAAAACATAAACATAAACCTAAACCTAAACCTAAAAATATAATAAAATAAAAAAATTAAAACTAAACTAAAATAAAATAAATAAAAACCTAAACTAAATAAAAAAATAACTTAGAAATAAAAAACCTAAATAAAATAAAAACTAAATGTAAGAAAATAAATCTAAAAAAAACTAAATAAAAATCTAAGCCTAAAAAATAAACCTAAAAATAAATAAAAAATAAAACCTAAACCTTAAACTAAAAAAAATCTAAACCTAAAATAAAAAAAATTAAACCAAAACCTAAATTAAAATAAACTAAACTAAAATAAATAAAACCTAAACTTAAACCTGAAATAAACTAAACCTAAACCCTAAACTAAAAAATAGAATAAACTAAAAATAAACTTAAACCTAAATTAACAAATAAAACCTAAAAATTAACCTAAAATAAAAATTTAACCTAAACCTAGAAAAAGAAAATAAAAACTTAAACCTAAACCTAAAAATAAAAAATAAAACCTAAACCTAAAAAAATAATAAAAAAAACTAAATTGAAAAAATAAACGTAAGCCTAAACCTAAACCTAAAAATTAAAAATTAAAAAAAAAACCTAAACTAAAATAAAGAAACTTAAAATAAATAAACCAAACTAAATAAGAAAAAAATAATTAACCTACATGAAAATAAAAAATTGACCTAAATAGAAATAAAAAAAATAAAATAAACTAAAATAAATAATAAATAAACTAAATAAACCTAACCTACGAGTTTACTTTTTTTTTTTTTTTAACTATAAACCCTAAACCCTAAACTCTAAATCCTAAACCCTAAACTCGAAACTCTAAAACTAACCCTAGACCCTAAAGCCTATACCTACAACCTTAAACCTACAACCCTAAGCTAACTCTAAACCCTAAACCCTAAGAATGGGCAGAACGTTGATGACCGGAACATCATTGTCAATTGGGCTCAATCTAGATCTGGCCGTGTCGACGAAGGTGGATGCAGCGGTTATCATAGTGGTGGTGGGGGATCTAGAGGTGCTTGTGGATGTGGAGGTGGTGGTTGGAGCACTGGTGATAATGGAGGCAAAAGGAACAATGGAGGTTACAGCTATGTTGGTGGCAAAGGGAGAAATCAGGGATTTGGTGGTGGATCACACTAC
This sequence comes from Cymbidium sinense, assembly GCA_021442155.1. NCBI lineage: Eukaryota > Viridiplantae > Streptophyta > Magnoliopsida > Asparagales > Orchidaceae > Cymbidium > Cymbidium sinense. Next base: position 214,374,715 of record CM038216.1, read on the forward strand.
CCGAGAGGCGGGGGTGGTTCTGATGGGAAATGCAGAAACTAAATAAGGGTCGATCTGATATGCTGCTTATGGGACTGTGTCTTTATAGTAGAGATAATTCTACTTATCTAGAGTTTTTAATTTGCTCTATTAGTCATCATTTTTTATCTATGTCATCGCTTGTGTCTTAGAAAACTTAGGACGCTACTTGGTTTATGAAATCGAATAGAAGAAATGTTGAATTTGAATTTATTCTCTATTAAAAGAAACCTTAAACCCTAAACCAAAAACTCTAAACCCTAAACATTAAACTAAATTTTAAACCATAAACCATAAACCATAAACCTTATCCCTAAGCCGTAAACCCTAAATGCTAAACTTTAAACCCTAAAAACCCTAAACCATAAAAATTAAATATTAAACATTAAACATTAAACCCTAAACCCTAAACCATGAACCCTAAACCCTAAACCCTAAACTTTGAATCCTAAACCCAAAACTTTAAACCTGAAACCCCAAACTCTAAACCTAAAACCCTAAACCCTAAATCCTAAAACCATAAACTTTAATCCCTAGAACCCCCAACCCTAAACCCTAAACCCCAAACATTAAACCCTAAATCCTAAACTAGCACTAAACCCTAAACCCTAAACCTTATACTAATCCTAAACCCTAAACTTTAAACTTTGAATAAATATGTCATTAGGGGTAAATCCAAAGAATGACTTAATCCTAACATAGTTATAGTAGCTAAAGAAAATGTCTTCAAGAGACTTTCCCTTGACTATTAGAGATTTGAATATCCTAAACCTTAACCCTAGATCATATTATAATACCTTATATTATAGTATAATGTAACATCATATATTTGAGGATGTAGTGATGTGTTTTTCGATGTTATAAGATGTTTTGAAATGTTTTAGTATATTACAATATTATGCCCTATAGTCTATATTAACACAAATCATAAAAATAATGATTTAATAAATTAGATAATGAAATTTGTTAAATTTGAAGTGAATTAGTTGTAGGACCAAAGGTGTGCTATGCCACTTATAGTCTAAAAAGTAAGATTTTATGTTCAAAATAAATATTATATGTTGTAGCATAGTATAGCAACATATATCATAATATATTATTCTACGTATTTTAAATTCTTTTAGTATTTTATAATCATGCAGTTGAGCCTTCACTAGTATTATTTATAAAAATGTTGATTTAGACTTTAAAATGGTGGAATTTGGCCAAATTCATAATAAGTAAAGCATGGCATCATAATATATTATTTCAATTTAAAATAAGTAAGTGATACGACCAAAATATATAGTTTTTTATTATTTAGACTAATTTTATGATTTTTTTATCTTAAGCAATCCCTTGTGATGTGATATGCAATATAATATAATATAATATGTTATAGTGTATTATAATATAGGATGCCATAACATAATGTAGCATCATGCATTATAGCATACTATTGTGTATTACTACTTGTTATTTAGCATATTTAGTTTGTTATAGTATGCTGTAGTAGAGTTTGTATTAGTATAATTCATAAAAATATTGATTTATAGGCTAAGATGATGGGATTTGGCCAAATTTAAGGGAAGCTTTAGGGAACATCATTCGGGGTGTGCTATGCTGTGTCATTTAATCAAACTAATGTAATTTTGCATCCAAAATAAATATTCATTTTTCAACCATTTTTTATAAAATTTTTGCTAAGAGTGATTCATTTTATGGTGTAATGTAAGATAATATATTATATGAAAGCATATTAAAATATAATGTACATAACAATATAACTTCACATATATATGAATGTGGTGGTGTGTTACTAACCGCTATTCTACATTTTACTATGTTTTATTTTTTTATGATACAATGGGTCAAAGCTCACATAAATGTTAATTTGAAGGTTGAGATGGAAGAATTTGGCCAAATTCATGGCACAAACCAAGAAACAACACAAAAATTTTGCTATTTTGTATCATTTATAATAGAAAAATAATAATTTTACATCCAAAATGAACAATATTCATATTTTGTGAAAATTTTGTTATGTGTTCCTTTTAAGTGATTCTAATGAGGTGTAATGTTAGACAATATATTATATTATAACAAATTATAATATAGCATCATATATTATAATATAATTTATTGTGTTAATTCCTAAACCATAATATGTCTAGCATGATATTGTATAGTTAGTTTGAGCTTGCACCATCACAAATCATAAAATGTTGATTATAATGTTAAGATGATGTAATTTGATAGACTACATTGTTAGGCTTTTGGTTGAAGTATTAAAGGTGTGCATACGAGAAGAAATAAGATTTGATGAGAATTCCATGTCAAGGACATGGAGGAGATCGGCTACGGGATCACACATGCATTAGACATGACATGTGAGGGGTCTATGTCGAGGGCATAGAAGAAGAAAATCTATTGAGGATAAGGTTTGAATTTGATTTGATTATATGCTTAATGGAAAAAAAAGATCCAGGGATAAGAATCTATAATCCACGGGATTAAGATCAATTAACTTTAATTTGTTTTATTTTAATTGATGTGGAGGCACACCGGATATATGGGCTCAGTGCTGGGATCGGTATATGAACCTTCCACTAGGGAAGGAGGTTTGGGATATCTGTTGGGGATTTGGATTTAAGTTTGATTTCATAAATTTGTTTAGGGATGTATCCACTAGGAATAATAGTTTGGTTGGATTTCTTTGATTTAACTCTACCATGGGAGTTGGTTTAATTTGGCTCCAATGGGGAGGTTGGTTTTGAATTTGATTTGTTGTTGTTTATTTATATATGATTTGGGTCTCCATTAGGAGAAGGGTGTGATTTAACTCGGGAAAACTAGATCAAGTTTAATTTAATCTAGTTAATGTATGGACCATCGGATGGACCCACTAAGAAGGCTATATCACTTAACCTACCTCGTTTATAAATCCAAAGGGATACCAACCAGGTAGAGCTAACCTAAGGGTTGCCTTTCTGAGTGCAACGGCTAAGAAGAAAGTACATATCTTCCAAAGTGAGGAACAACCACTGGGTGACCTATTGGATGCACAAATCAAACTTAGACTACAGTGAATGGGACTTATATCAACTCAAAAGTAGTCAGGATTAATTTTATTTTAATTTCATGTTATTTGATATGGTTTGTTTGGTTTAGTTTGATTTTGAATTGAGGGCATATCCATTGGAGATGTGAGCAGGTCAAATTTGATATATTTAATTTATGGACTATGTTGGTGTGTGATGGACCCACTGAGATGGGGCTATATCAGACTTGTCCTATCTCAGATTTATAAATCTAAAAGGATAGTCTACTAGCTGTGGGGCAAAGCTAGCGAACCTAAGGGGTTGCCTCTTGGTGTGTAATAGTTGTGCTAGGGAGAAGGTGTAGCACACTTACATCTTCTAAAGCAGAATACCAAGACAATTGGTAGCACAAGAAATAGAATCGACTTAGGGAGACTAAGTGAATGCCACAAGGGACTTATATCAACTCAAGAGTAGTTGCATTCATAAGGAGTTTTCCGATACTACCTTAAAGATAGGATGCCCGCTTGGGAAAAGGTACTGGGTGTCCTCTAATCCACAAGTGAATATATATTTTGTTTATATATTTACAGACCTTGTTGGTAGGGACCACACCGAGAAGGGGCTATGTGCCTTGACCTATCTCATTTAGGACTGAGAAGACACCCATAGGATGGATTCTTAAATCATAGGGGTGGTTACTAGGAAAGGGGAACTGTCTAATCTGATAGTAACCTAGGTAGTGTCTAAATGGAGTTGCAAAGGATGTGATCCAAATATAGTACCCACAGAGGAGGTGCTACTAAGGGCATTATCCTAAGCCCTGGAAAAGAAAGCCTATAGGTGTACGATGGCCAACTCAAGGAGAAAGTATAGCAGACTTACATCTACCATGAGTGGCGTATCCTAAGGTGTGAGAACCAACCAACCTAAAGTGTATCCATCAGCATGAATGGTGTATCTGTCAGAATAGTCAGAACCAACCAACCTTAGGTGTCCATCAGTGTGCAATGATCAATATGGAAAGAAAGCATTCCAAGCGAAACTGATCAATGGGATAGTCTATCATCGGTGGCACATATGTTATCTGACCTAGAGCGACTACTTAGTGGGGAGCCCTGAGGAAGGACTGGAGCTAGACTTGAAGCAGTCAGGAGGGAAGAAACCACTAGGGGACTTATCCTAAACCTCAAATATAATTGACCCAGATAGTGCACAAAGGCTAATCTAAGAATAGAGTGTAGCTGACTCACATCCTCTTAAATAAAACCAACATGAGGTAGCTTACTGACCACGCAATAAGACCTACCAAACTAACAAGGCACTCATCAGTGTGTAGTGGATAAAGATGGAAAGTGTAGCATACCTACATCCTCTAAAGCAAGAAAACCACTAGGGTGATATAATAGCAACATAGTACATCAGCGTGACCTAAAGCAGTTACAGAGTGAGTGCTTCTTGGGGCATTATTTCAACTTAGAGTAGCCCAAGACAAAAGATATGTATTTATTTTATATGTTTGTGTGTATTTTGTGTTCGTGTTGTGTCGATGAAGGATAGAATGCTGCTCGGGTTCCTTACACCTACCCTAAATACATCGTGGGGTATTTATAAATAAAAACACTTTAAACATGTAATAGATTGAATTCAAAATAGAATTTTCATTGATGATAATTATTTTCAAACATGATTTATAATATGAAGCATTGAGAGCTCTCCATTATGATTAATAAGCTAATAAGATCCTCCTTAGTAGGCCTTCTCTATGATAAAAGTTCTAAGTTCAAACTTGCCTCATCTTACGATGGCAACAATTGTCCTTAGAACTAAAATAAGCTCTCCTACTTGAAAAGCTTCTAGGATAGACCAACTTGTTTGAAGCTTGAATCATTGTATTACTCGGTTTTAGCATACAGGGCTTCTCTCCTCCAAACCTTTGATCTCTTCTAACCGTAACTTGACATTCTACTCTATTATGATCTTGCTACCTTCAACTATCCTTACTGATGGAAGTTGGACTTCTAATGGTAGAACAGCTTCAGACCCATACACTAAAGAGAAAAGAGTAGACTGAGTTGGAGTTCTATATGTGATGCGGTAGACCCACAGGCTTCAACTAACTGCTCATGCCATTATCACTTATTATTGCTGAGTGTCTTCTACAGTATTTAGATGATAGTTATTTTGAAGGCTTCTGCTAAGTAGTTTTCCCTTGGGTAGTTGATGGTAGAATATCTCCAATCTATGTTGTATCTTCAAGCAAAGTTGTTGATCTCGGTTCTCTTGAATGCAGTACTATTATCAGATATAATTCATCAAGGAACTCTGAACCTATATACGATATGGTTCCTAAAATATTATAGCACACACTGAGCTGTGACCTCTTTGAGTGAAATCACCTTCGCCCACTTACAAAAGTACTTAGTACCAGCTAAGATGAATCGATGACCCTTGGAAGAAAGAGGATTAATAAGACGCACTATGTTGGTACTCCAACACTCGAATGGCCATGAGGCTAATGTAGGATGTAGAATGTTGGGTGATTTGTGTAGGACCACACCGTGTATTTAACATTGGTGGCATCGCCTAGACGTATCCATGCAATCTTTGATCATTGATGACCAGTAGTATCCTAGTCTCTTGATATTGGCTTCCATCTTCGAACCGGATTGGTTGGCTCCACATAATCATGTGTGTACCTCAACCATGATCTTATGGGCTTCATGCTTGTCTAAACAATGTAACCATATTTGATTGAATGACCGCTAGTACAAGACATCATCCATAAGAGCATAGGAAAGTGCTCTCTATTTCATCTGATGGGCTTGAGACTTCTCTTGAGATAGTTTACCTTTATTTAGGTAATCTATGAATGGTTTCCTCCAATCTAACTCCTCATCGTTCTTGGCAATGGTAACCTCCCCTTTAAGAGAGTATTTTTTGATGAGTTCAATATCAAAAAGGGATAAGACTTGTCTATTTTGGACCTTTATTGATATGGACTCATCATCCAGACTTGCCAACTCCTTGGCAAGCTTGGCTAAAGCATACATTATGGTGTTCTCTCATCAAGGAATCTTATAAATGGTAATCTTTGGGATTTGGGCCAACAAATCCATGGTGTACTTGTGATAGTGATGGAGCTTGATCTTTATAACCTAATAGGACCCAGGGATTTGGTTGATAACTAGTTGAGAATCCCTGAAGATGTTGATGTTATGGATGCTCAGAGTAACAACTAACTCTAGATCGACAATCAGAGCATCATATGTGACTTCATTATTATTGCACAAATTGGATAGATGATATGATAATCTCATCACATCACGGTCCGAAGTTAAGAGAACAATTCCTACCCCTGCCTTTTCTGGAATAGTGGAATGTGGTTCTTCTTCTCTTTGAGAGGAAGCCACACCATCAATGTACATCTCCCAATGGTGAATGGTAGTATCCCCTAAATTCATGATTTGTTCATCAAGGAGATCATCACTAAGCAAAGAATTAGCAGGAACTAGATGCCCTGCTAAGAAATCCACTAGCACTTGTCCTTTCACTGCACAGAGGGGTATGAAGGTAATGTCAAACTGCAAGAGGATCATGGACCATCATGCCAACCATCCAGATAGCATCGACTGTGTCATGAGATATTATAGTGGATTGATCCTAGAGATTAAGTTCACTTTATGAGGAAGCATGGTGTTGTTTTGGGATGCAATGATTAAAGCTAAGCAATGCTTCTCAATGGGTGGATAATTAGCCTCGAGGATTGGCGAGGTAGTAGAGTATGTTTTCCTTCCCTTTGTCATTTACTTGGGCCAACAAAACACCAAGGGAGTCATCTAATGTAGCAGTGTAAAGTATGTTGCATGATGGGGCCGCTAAAATTGGCATCGTAATGCTTGATGTATTCGAAGGAATGCACATACTTATCATCCCACTTGAACTTGACATTCTTTTTGATAAGTGCTGAGAATGGATGACATCTTCCCTATAGGTTGGATATAAAGCATCTTAGATGCTCCAACCACCCTTAGAATGATCTGCATTGAGTTAAACTTTTAATGGGTGGCATTTCTAATTTTACCTTAATCTTCTCCAGATCAATTTTGATTCCCTAATGTCAGACAACAAACCCAAAGAATTTCCCTGAAGCTACTACAAATGCACACTTCAGTGGATTCATTTTGAGGTTAAATTTTCTTAACTATTTGAAAACTACTCTCAAGTCAAAGAGATGTATTCCTTTTCTCTACTTTTGACTATGAGATCATTAACATAGCACTCAAATTGATGATGAATGAGTTCATTGAAGATTCGAGTCATAGCCATGGTATATTGTAGCATATTTTTAAGGTTGAAAGGCATGACCTTATATAAATCGAGATCGGGGTTCAAAAAGTAGTGTTTCTTTTATCTTTAGGGGCCATCTTTATTTGGTTATTTCCAAATGAGCCATCCAAGAATAAGAAGACTATATGAGATGAGGCAATGTCCACCATCAGCTCTAAGATTGGTAGTGGAAATTCATCTTTTGGACATGCCTTATTTAAATCTCTAAATTGAAGTATATATGAATTTGGCCATTCATTTTCTTAACTAGGATGACACTGGCTAACTAGGAAGGGTATTTTTCTTCTAGAAGCCAGATCATCTTGACTTCATAAATGACCTATTATTCTATGTCTAATCACATGCATCTAGGAGCTTTTTGATAGGGTTAGTAGGCTCTATTATTAGTTTATGGACCGCTACAGGAGCCAATCTAGGCATCTCTTCATAACTCCATGCAAAGCCTTAAACTCCCAATACTAAGTCATTAGTTTTAATTTCATTCAATAAAGAATGATGTATGCCATGGATCTTCTTCTTAAGTTGATTTCCTTGAGCTCGTCAATGGTTGACTTGATCTCTTCTTCAAACTCCGGCGATGCATCTTTCACTTCAAAATCATCTAGATCATCTGAAGTTTCTAAGAACATCTCCTCATATGAGTTAATGTGACTTGAAAAGAACCTATGAGATTCCAAATGATTAATGATGACTAAGCAGTAATCATTATCATTGACTGGACTCATTGTACCAAATCCTAGTGTTAGTCTTTATTGAGAGCTTTTGCATTTGTTCTTCCATATTTTTTGGAAGTAGTATGACATGTGCTTTGACCAAGTATGTGGGATTAACCCTTTCTTTGGTAAATTATGAACATAAGAGAGGTACTAATCGAAAGGTAATTCTATTAAACCTTTATGTAAATCATCCTCTAGTTCTACATCAACTTCTTGGCATGAAGATGATGCTCCCAGAAAGAACCTCTGAGTCTTCACACCTATGGATGACTTATGGGATTCCTTAACTACCAAACCCTCAGTTTTTTGAGAGGAAAGTGGAGTTAGAGCTAAGGTTCCCAACTAATGCCTAACTGTTTCACATATAGACTTTGATACACTTATGCTTTTCTTTGGAGCTTGGTCTTCATCGCAATCTAGCTCAAGTGTCACCTCCAAGGAAATCTACTACTGAGAAGAGCTGCTTAGTGTGCTAACCATATTAGACTCATCCTAAGAACTAGATTCTATGTCTATATAGATAACAGGTGTACTCCTGGTAGTTGGGACATATATTCTATTAGGTGGCCAATAAAGAGGTTTTCCACCCTTGGGATTGCCTCTAAACTGGCCTCTTCCTCTGCTTGGTGGAGGTCAGGTCATCCTACCCATATGTTCGAATGGAGTAACGAACTATTGGTGGAATTTAATGTTAGGATCCACTTCCTGCTCAGAGTTTATTTTCGCTCCCTTTTATTTTATTTTCCATTTTCTTTTTTGTTTTCTTTTTCTTTTTATTTTTATTTTTTTTAAACATGGCCCATGTTTGAGAGAATAGACTTTTTGATTTTGAGGGAGGTAGTAAGCCGTATTCTCATATATGCTGACCACGTGAACTGTAAATGGCTTGAGATCTCCTTTGACACGGTAGACGATCCCACGTCTCACTAACTTCATACAAAGATGTAGAGAGGATGTAACTATGTTGTTCTCATGTATTCATGGTCTCACAAGCAAAGTGTTGAAAGATGTATCCGAGTATATAATGTGAAACATGGATTCGGTCTTCCAATCATCTATCTCCAAGTGAAACACTATGGAGCCCCATGCCTGTTGACCTCACTTTTGGAGTGCAAATTTAATCTTCTTATCTTAAACTTAGGAGTCTTCTAGAGACTAAGACTTCTCTAGTCATAAGACACTTATAACAAATATGTAAACACTTAACCTAAGCCTAAAGACATAGAAGGGGTAACCATAGGATTAGGTTATGCCTTAGGGATTAGGATAATCCACCTACCCTACAACCCAAATCCAATCCATGCTCACCTTCTCAAACCAAACCTCAAGTTTAATTTAGGCATCAAATTCAGATCCAAATCCAAGCCCAAATTATAAAACCAAATGATTGAAGCCCATGATCAAATCCAAACATGAAACCCTTCCTAAGCCATATGACCTATCCAATGGACTTAGCCAAATCTTAATCCAAATCAATCCAAAATCAATTAATTTTCTCATAATCAATTTATATCTTCAATCATCTTCCTAAATATAAATCAAATCTACATTCAAATGATCAAAACTAAATCAAACTAAATCAAATTAAATCAAAACCCTTCCTAAGCGATATGACCTATCCCATGGACTTAGCCAAATCTTAATCCAAATCAATTCAGACTCAATTGATTTTCTCAAAAATAAATCATATTATTAATCATATTCATAAATTTAAATGAAATATACATTTAAATCATCAAAACTAAATCAAACCAAAACAAAATCCAAAGCTAAGCAACATGACCCAACTCCATGGACTTAGCCAAATTCCTTCATTCTAAAACCCAAATTCAATTGATTTTCTAATAAATCAATCATACCTTCAATCATATTCACAAATATAAATGAATTCTATAATCATCAAGCCAAACCAAAATCAACTCAAGTAAAACCTAACTTAACCCTCTTGAAATGTTCAAATGAACCAAAACTCATTTGAACCCTAACCAATTGCAATTGAATTTACATATCTATCCCAAATCCATATATAAACTCAAATAAATCAAATACAACCCAAAATCAAGCCAACTAAACCCAATTGGTCCACTTGACCCATAGTAGTTAATTTGACCTATTTGAGCCAAGTTTTAATCCTACCCAAATTGGATTGAACTAAGCCCATCAAAACCTCCCATCATGATTGTTGATAACCCTAGGTTGATCAATTATCACAAATTGGGTCAGACCAAGTCAACCCCTTAACCCATATGAACCCAAACTAGCCAAATTACAACCAAGCCAAATCCCTTGAAACCAATGATTCATACCAAATCAAAATCAATATTTGAATATGACTTGACCTTCAATTGAGTCAAACCAAACCCAATTGGTCCTCTTGACCCAAGTTGACCAAATTGACCTAAAAGACTAAAAAAAAAATATAAACCAAATTGATTGCAAACTAATCTCAAGTTCATTCCAAATTGATTGTTGAACTTGACCAAATCCATGATTGGACCCAATTGAACTAAATTGACCCACTTAGCCTAAATTGACCTAAAGGTTCAAGTTGGCCTAAATCAAAATCAAATACAAATTAATTGAAACCAAAGCCTACTATTATCATCAATTAGTCAACTAAACCCAAACCAACACCCAACCCAAGCTAATTTGGCCAATTTGGTCAAATTGGTCAACTTAATCCATTTGACCCAAATGAATTCAAATGAGCCAAAATCAAATTTAAGCCAAACTAAACCAAACCAATTGAACCAAAACATCCCAAATGATCATATGAACTTGACCCAACCCTTGGTTTGACCTAATTTGACCAATTGGTCAACTTGACCCAACCTAACCCAATTTGACCTAAATGAGTCAAATTAAGCCAAACCTAACCAAATCAACTCCAATTTACTTGAAGTTTGGTCTAACCCACTCTTCGCTCATTTCAAATCTATCCAAATCAAATCCAATGCCAAATAATATTTCTACCCTTGGGTCAAGGGTATGACATGAGACAAATCACCCATGTAAATGGTCATTTTCATTCCTTGGCCACTTGATACTCTCCCAATGGTCCACTTAGGCACCTAGGACACTACCAACCTGACAAGGGTGGTTGGTGGCCATGACCCATGGGAGGTGAAATCACCTCACCCTCCCCATTGGAGCATTTGAAACCCATAGGACACCCATGATTCCTCCTTGGCAACCACCTCCACACCTTCAACCAACCAAGCCAACTCACCTCCTCCGCCACCCATGACTCGAGATGGCTCCACCCATTAGAAGATAAACGATCCCACACCTCATCAAGATGAAGGTGGGGTATACACCCCTCATTTCCACTCAAACACACACAAAATCATTCCTCAGCTACCCAAGAAGATGAACTTCTAAAGCCATTCCTTAAGCTCCAAAAATTGTTCCTCAATTGATAAATGCCATTCCCGTCAGTCCCGAAATAAGACACTCCCATTTTTGACCTAGCTTCCCCATTTCTCCATCAAACTCAAATTAACATTGCATGCACCTTCCCTAGGCCTCATCGAGAAAGAACGAATTATCTCCCAAGCTTCCTAAGCATCAAAGGTGGGACTTTGATCAAAGTCGAGCTCCAAATTGTCAGTTCATGGCTTTCTGAGTGAACATCAAGGAATTGATCCAATTGATGGTCAAAAGGGCTTCATCTCCACTAAATGAACCTTCCTCAATCATTTGAGCCACCGATCTTGAGCTCCAGTGAGGTATGCTTCCAAAATTGATCATGAAGAAAAAATTGTTTGGAGCTTTTTGAAGAAAACTTGCATCTCGTGTGATCTTGACCATTGGATCCTCCTCGATTGTGGAGGTGTGGGATCCTTGAGTTGATGTAAGCTCGATCAAGTGAGCAATGGCAGACGAGCTCCATTCTCCCACACTTATGTGACATTAGATCATGCACCATCTGTTCTGCGTGATCAGAATGGACAGTCATGATAAGATCTGCTAGATCGATCTGATTTAATCTTTAAGCTATATATTAATCGTATTTGATCTTAGATCGATGGTGATGAGAAAGCGCATCCATCGCCGCCATGTAGGCACAAAGTTGAGTTTTAAATCCCTCAGTAGCCACACGGAAAGCGCATCACATCGAGCCACATGGTGCCAACATGATTAGCTTTAATCGCTTAATTAATCATTTTTAATGGTCAAACTTCTAAAAATCATAAAAAAATCATAGAAAAATAAAAAATGCAAATAAATATTTATTTTAAAGGTTTTTCAAAGGAGAATTAATTAAAAATGATCTTAACTAATTTTGAATAGTAATTAAAGTTTAAATAAATTTAATTAGCTTAATTACTTAATTACTTGAGCAATTAATCCCAAATTTTATGGGTTAATTTAATGGGATGACCTCTACCTCCCATGATTTTCTTGGATTTATTGCTCACTTCTTAGGAAAATTGACTAATTAAACCTTAACTACTTTTAAGTTAATTAATGATTAATTAATCCATGAATAGTAATAAATTGGTTAATTAAGTTTATTAATCATTGTTCAAGTAAGTGAACTAAGGAATAGGAGAACCCTTTCCTAAGTTCATTTCACCCTTTTAAAATGAAATTAATTAAGATTTAACTAATTAATTAAATCACTTAATCAAATTGAAATCATAATCACATCGACCAATTAATTAAATCATGGGGTAGATCTAGGTGTTTAATAACTAAAGGAATTTAATAAAAATTATGGTTAGTCCACATGTGTGGAAAACCATATAATTAATTAAGTCCCTTAATCTAATTAACTAATAATCATGAGCCAATTGCATTTGGCCCATTTTATTTCCTAGGATCATTGCAAGTTTATTTTCCATGCATATCATGTTGGCTCATAATTATTTAGTTAATTACTTTTAGGTGACATAAAGGGTAATTAATTCATCTAATTAAGGGTTCAACTTAATTAACCCATAAAATCAAATTACATTTACTTAAATTAAATCAAATCACTAATGTGGAATGGGTTTAAAATAGCAAGTGATGATTTTTTTCCTCTTTAAATCAAATCAAATCTAAAACTTAATTAATAAAGAAGCTTTGGTTTGCATTAAATAATCTTATTTGATTTGATTGTCCTTAAGAACTAGTTTGGTTGAATGAATCACATGCTTATATTTCATTGTCCTCCAATCATGTTAAATTTGGTATGTCATTTGAATTCATGCATCCATATTTTTAAAAATCAAGTAAAATAAAATGTATTTCCTTTATGTAAGTTTGTGTTGATTTAATTTAATATATGTGTGGCTATTATCACTATTAAATCTAAATGTATTTTTTTAAAAGCTTATAAATGAATAATTATATTTGTTCTTCTACTAGTTATAAATACATAAGAATTGCATGTACTTAAAGCTTAAGTGTATGAATGTTGAGTTATCTTTCCTCTATTCAAGTGTTGATTTGTATAAGATTCAATGGTAATGGGTATATAGTCTGGACATCCCGGGAATACGAGGTTTTAGATACTGCCATGGAGGCCATTTGATTACCTCACTTCCCTGGTTTATCAATGACACATACCTATTTGATTTCATTCTTATGTATTTCAACATTAGAATTTGGATAGAGCTTTAATTCATATATATAAATGATTCAATAAAAAAATATACAATCTTTGCATGGTTTTCTTTCTCTCATTTATGTATACATCCATGTGTGTCCAAGAAAAGCAAGTATATTGTCTAGACATCTTGGGAATATGAGGCTTTAGTTAGCCCCAAGGAGGTCATTTGATTACCTCACTTCCGTGATTTAACAATGACACGTACTTGCCTATATCTTTGTACATGTATATGTATATGTCATTAGTAAATGAAAATCCCATTTGACATTAAAATTGCATGCATTCATAATTGATTAAGTGGTTAAATTAATTAGCCACATGATTTGGAGCTTACTGTATGTTCATGTATACAATTTACATATGTTTGAATGCAAATGGGTATATGGGACATCCCGAGAATAAGGCTTTTAGCTAACCAAGAGGTCATTTGATTAGCTCACTTCCTCGTTTAACAATTATGTCTATTTAATTTCATTCTTATGTCCATTTGTATAAGAATTTGGATAAAGTTTTAAATTAATATGTTTAAATAATTTAATCAAATAAAATATAAATTCAAAACATACACAGACATTCATGATTTAACTGTGCTAAAATATGTTGCATTTATAGATACACTTAAGATTAATTAAATAATTTAATAAGACATTCACTAAAGAGAACTAAATCAAATTAATATACTTTAGAAAGTGACTTAGGGTAGGGATGAAAGAGGGCAATCCTCTTTCTCTTTTATAACACTTAGTTGCTAAGTAATCAAATGAAATAAAAGAAAACACAAATTAAATCTCAAATAAATTAAACTACTTCAAGTGAAATCAACCTTTCATGTTAAATTGAATCCTTATACACTTAGAAAATACAATAGTAATGCCTAACAAGACTTACCACAAGCCATAATACACACATTAGAATTAAGTCACCACTTATAGCTCTAAGTTAGGATGGTGTATGATGATGTATGTTCTATTTTATGATGATGCTGTTTTAGATTGAATGTTAGGGTGTATGCTTCATAGATAGATGATAGCCAATTTTAGCACTAATCATGTTTTCTAAGGGATTATGCTTAAGAGTTGCTTAAAAATAAATGTGAGTGCTTTTTTTTTGCGTTGCTTAAATCCTTAAGCATAATCCAAGTTAGGATAGGCTGGCTTAGTTACCCATGTGTAGGGTGCTAAGTCCAAATTATAAATACAACTGCATGGGATTATATGCATATTTAGCTAACCTATATTTTGCAGGTGTAGTTAGATTTACTTTTCCTTAAAATATATTTTTTGCAATAGGAATTAGGATTAATGCTATGGGGGATTAGGATGAGTAGTGGCTAGAAGGCTTTGTCCTGAGGTGCCCTGTGATGCCTTTAAAGTAAGCACCATCAAATTAAAGAAGGAACCAAATCAAAAAATGGAGATATGAAGAAAGAAGACCCCATAGCATTTAATACAATTATAATTATTCTTTCATATTCCGTGTTGTATAAGGGTGAGCTACTCATCTTTTCTCTCTTGAATTATATGGGTAGCATAACCTTTTATTCTTTATGATAGTTTATATAATTGTTTGATGTTATGTTTA
This sequence comes from Cymbidium sinense, assembly GCA_021442155.1. NCBI lineage: Eukaryota > Viridiplantae > Streptophyta > Magnoliopsida > Asparagales > Orchidaceae > Cymbidium > Cymbidium sinense. Next base: position 214,389,999 of record CM038216.1, read on the forward strand.
CATTATTAGATGGCCTACTTTTCATAGTTACTTAAATGATTGATGCTTTAAGGTTTGGATAATGACAGATCTTAGGTAAAAATAACTTGTCAACCCAACCAATCACTCATATCTAAATTTTAAACAACTCATAACCTAATCATAAAGCCAAAGACATAAATAAGATAATTAAAAGATTTTGCAACCCCTTAGCTGTATGGTTGTATGTTTCACATCATGCATGCATATTCTTTCTCTCTCTGAACATGAAGGATCTCCATCCCGATAAAGAATGCTTGACTTGTGAGGGCATCCTTGTGGTGGTGAACACCTTTCTTTGATTTAACCCATAACCTATTTCATCATGCATTTCATAAATCCTAAAGCCTCTATCAAAATGATGTGTTTATAATGAAATAAAATTTGAAAAGATTTTGCATTTATAGATTAAGTCATATGCCATACCACTCATGCTCTAGTCTCTTAGGAAGTGTGTTTAGGACTTTAGTCTCTTTCTAATTAAATAACTACCCTAGCTATCTTGCAATTCATAATATTAGATTATATGGTTTTAAAATTATAGGAGAGTTAGTCAGACCACTTGGTTATAAGTCTGTACAATTTATTCTCTCTTATGGAAGATGCCCTTATGTCCACCTATCGCTTAGATCTAGGTCATGCTTTAGTTCATACTAAAGCTCCCTAGATTTAGGATCCGTGGTAGCTATTTTCACAAGCATAAATCCTCATCTTAGGCATTCCCACAACCATGTTGGTGGATTACAAGCCTTAGTAATCAAAAAATTTCAACTCAAAACATATAAATCTCCTCAACTTTAAAATTATAAAGCCAAATCATGGATAGATTGGAATGCTCACTAGGCTTTCTAGTATCATGAGCATTTCCTTATTTTAATTGGATTCCAAAAATAAGTCCTCTTGAACTTTCTAATGATTTTCCAAATATATTCAACCTTTGATACCTAACCTTGAAATCTTAGATGATAATTGTCTACTTTGATCAAGAGTTCTTAAGAAATTTCATTTCCTAAGATATACTAACTATGGAGGCTTGCCTCCATAGAGAACTTAAGAACTGTTTAATATAAACCCTACTTATTCATTCATGTAAAGTGGGAAAAATCTCTGTACATTCATAACCCATCATGCATCAAGAGTCCTTATTACTGATTAGATCTATTATAGTGATGCTTTATCTTTAAGATATTACATCATACCTCAATGTTATACTGATCACCTCAAAAAAAAAAGTACCCACCTACTGGTGGTGTCCAATCCCCAAATAAACACCACAAGGCCCTCTCATTATTCATTGAATCCTCTCAACATCATCCTTTCTTCTTGGAGTTTGGTGATGTCGATCTTCAAGTAGGCAATGGTTCTTAGACTCATAATGTTGATTGATACACCTGGGTCAACTAGAACTTTGGATATCCTGTATATGCCATCCACTATAATATAAAGAGGCGATTGTGCTCGGTCGTCCCTTTGAGTAAGTCTTCATCGTTGAATGTAATTCCTAAGATGTCCTTCGAGTGGCATGCCCCCTCTTTAGTAGCGATTAGCTGAGCTAAGCATATCTCTAGATCAAGTAAGGCCTTTTTTTAGAGATTCCCTCATCTCTTTGGATAAGATAAGGGCATTGTATATGCTTAACTTAGTGAAACTTCTAAGGTGAGCCAGACATTGTAATCAACTCGGCTTGGTCCCCACAAGCATATCCATGGTGGAGCATCCTATGGAGGGGCTATCGCTCACTGAACCAATGACTTGCTTACCCATCCTATTACCATAAGAGGTAGAACATACACCGATAGGTTGACTTCAATGACTTCTTGGAATGATGAGCTTATGGAAAATTCTACCTTTCATCGCTTACCTACGCCTTTATGGGATCCTCGAGTCGTTGACTCCAAGTCAATCTCAAGAGGTGAACCATTTAGAAGGATAATCACTAATCAAAAAAGAAAGGATTAGAACTACTAGCTATTATTTTTATTTAGACTAGAGATTTCAATAAGAATAAATTTAAGAGCTAAGTAGACAATATATAGAATCCTTTTTTCATTAATTTTTTTGGGTGGAGGTACATGATAGAAATCAAATAAAGTAAGCTGTAAGGGATTTAGTTTTATTTAGATACTATTCCCTACCGAGAAGAGGAGCTAGTAGAAGAGGTGGTATTTAACTGGAGGGAGTACCGACTTAAGGTGGTATGCTACCGGACTATCAGCAAGTATGGTGAGTTCTCGTGTTTATGTCACCTTCCTCGATTATCCTTTGCAACTAGCAAACTTTCCTTGGTGTTGGAGATTTGAGCTACTTCAAGCACCTGAAAGGAAATCTTCTTGATCTTAAAAATGATCTTCTTAGAGGTTCAAGATAGGAAGATATCCTAAACTTCTTTGGTCTTAAGAGGATCATAAGTATACCCAAGGATTACGCTAACATAACTGGATGGTTGCTCTAATAAGTATTCCTTAGGATAACTATGGCTCAACTTGTAGTCCCTCAAGCTAGTCCATAAAGATATAATCCTCTAAGACATAGCCTAACATAGCAAATATCTAAGATCAACGCCTTGCCCACTAAATTTAAGCTCCTAACGAAAGTCAAGTATCTTTAAGAGATTCTTAAAGCTTTTTTCTAACTACCTCCCTTGAATGAATATGGCTTATTCAATCTATCGACATAGGTGGTGGAGAGTAAATACGTGATCGATATGAATACCACTGGTACCGGTGATGGAAATGGTCATGTATGCTACATGTGGTATGATGTCCAAGGTGGTGGAAGAAGAGGTGTCAAAGGAGGCTGCTGAGCTCATAGTCTCTCCTATTGAACTTTGGCTGGCTGCTTCCCTCTATCCACTGACACAACTGCCCATGGATTCTTCTCCAATATCTTCTGCGGCTTGGACCTAGATGATTGGTCAGGAAAGGAAAACTATTTGGCTTCCTAAAAGCCACCTTGTTGATTAATTTCAAATATTATGATGGTAAAGCCCTAAAGAATGAAGAACCGCCATATATTCTTAAGAAGAATCAATGGCATATTCTAAAGTTATAGTTTGCATTTCATGCTCAGGTCGCACCATTTGAGAATATAATCAATAAGGGATTCATTGAGTTTCGCTTTCACAATAAGGTCCTTCACCTCTACACTCTAAAAACCTCTTGATGAAGAGGTACTCAAAAAAAAGTCTAAACTAAGCGCTAATCCAATCAAATGATACAACTAATGATTAATAAAACTAAGAGGAGCTACCACCTAATACCCTAAAGTGTAATCATCATCTTAAATGGCATCAAAGATCTTGAAGGATGGTGGCACAAAATCTAAATAAAATAAAACTAAATAAAAACCTAAACCTAAAAAATAAACCTAAAAATAAACCTAAAAATAAGCCTAAAAATAAAACCTAAATATAAATAAAACCTAAAAACCTAAAAACCTAAACTTAAACAAAATAAAACCTAAAAATAAAATAAATAAAATTCATAAACCAAAATAGAATAAAAAATAAAATAAACAAAAAACCTAAACCTAAACCTAAATGTAAACCTAAAAATAAAATAAAAAAAGAAATAAAAACTAAAATAAAATAAAATAAATAAAAACCTAAACTAAACTAAAAAAATAAAATAAACCTAAAAATAACAAACCTAAATAAAATAAAAACTAAACATAAAAAAATAAATAAAGTAAACTAAAATATAATATAATAAAACTAAATAAAATAACCTAAAAAAAAAATAAATAAAAAATAAACCTATAAAATTAAAAAAACCTAAACCTAAATAAATAAAATAAAATAAACCTAAACCTAAACTAAAATAAATAAACCTAAAAAACCTAAAATAAACTAAACCTAAACCCTAAACTAAATAAAATAAAATATACTAAAAAAAAAACTAAACCTAAACTTAAAAATAAAATCTAAAAAATAAACTAAATAAAATCAAAAACTTAAATCTAAAAAAATAAAATAAAACCTAAACCTAAACCTAAAATAAAAAAATAAAACCTAAAAAAAATTAAACATAAACCTAAACCTAAACCTAAAAAATAAACTGAAACAAAAATAAAAAATAATGTAAATAAACCTAAAATAAATATTAAATAAATTAAATAACTCTAAAAATACTTAAATTTTAAAAAACCCATAAACTAAACCCTAACTAAACCTAAAATAAAACCCTAAACTAACCTAAACTAAAACCCTAAAACCTAAACCCTAAACTAACCCTAAACCCTAAACCCTAAATCCTAACCCTAACCTTAAACCCTAAACTAACACTAAAACCTAAACCATATACCCTAAAAACCTAAACCCTAAAGCCTACACCATAAACCCTATAAACCTAAAAATAAACCTAAAAAAATCTAAATCCTAAAGCCTAAAAAATAAACCTAAACCCTAAATCTTAAATAAACCCTAAACCCTAAACCCTAAAACCATAAACCCTAAAACTAAAACCCTAAAATAAACCCTAAACCTAAAACCTAAAACCTAAGCCTAAACTAAATAAAACATAAAATAAAATAAATAAATAAAACCTAAACTTAATAAAATAAAATAAAATAAAATAAAAAGACTAAACTAAAACCTAAACCCAAACCTAAAAATAAATTAAATAAAAAAAAACTAAAAAAATAATAACTAAAAACATAAACTAAACTAAAAAAATAAAATAAATAAAAATAAAATAAAATAAAACTAAAAAATAAAAAAATAAAAACTAAACCCTAAACTAAAAAAAATCTAAACCAAAATTAAAAATAAAATAAATAAAATAAAATAAACCTAAACCTAAAATGAAATAAACTAAAATAAAATAAATAAAACCTAAACTTATACCTAAAATAAACTAAGCCTAAACTAAATAAAATAAAATATGCTAAAAATAAAAATAAACCAAAACAAAAAAATAAAAAATAAAATATAAACCTAAAATACAAACCTAAAACCAAAACCTAAAAAAATAAAATAAAAATTTAATCCTAAACATAAAAATAAATAATAAAATCTAAACCTACAAAAAAAAAACTCAACTAAAAACTAAACCTAAACCTAAACTTAAACATAAAAAATAAACTAAAATAAAAAACCTAAACTAAAATAAATAAATAAAACTAAATAAAAATAAAAAATTAAAATAAACTAAAATAAATAAAAATAAACTAAATAAAATAAATAAACCTAAACATGAGTTTACTTAATTTAAAAAAAACCCTAAACCCTAAACCCTAAAATTAACACCCTAAACCTATAACCCTAAAGCTACAACCCCAAACCCTAAATCCTAGAAAACCCTAAACCTTAAACCCTAAACCCTAAACCTTAAACCCTAAACACTAAATCATAATCCTAAATCCTAAACCTTAAACCCTAAACCCTACACCCTAAACCCTAAACCCTAAACCCTAACCCTAAACCCTAAACCCTAAACATAAACCCTAAACCCCAAACCCAAAACTTAAACCTAAACTAACTAAATAAATTAAAAAATAAACCTAAACCATAAAACATAATAAACCTAAACCTAAACCTAATCATTAAGAATGGGTAGAACTGACGATGAACACATCAACTGCCTAGATCTGGCGTGGAGGCTAAGGCAAAGATGCTATCATAATGGTGGTGGGATCTAGAGGTGATATAGAGGTGGTGGTCGAAAGCAATGGTGGTTATGGAGGTGAGGACCGACGGGATTATAGCCGTGGTGGTGGATGAAGAGATCGGGATATGATGGTGGATCCGCTTTGAGAGGCGGGGTGGTTCGATGGGAACCGAGAAACCAAAGACGTCTGATCTGATCTGCTGCTTATGGAACTATGTTTTTAAAGTTGAGATGATTCTAGTTATATAGGGTCTTTAATTTATTCTATGTGTGCTCATTTTTTATCTATGTCATCGCTTGTGTCCTAGAAAACTTTGTATGTTACTTAGTTGATGAAATCAAAAATAAGAAATGTTGAATATGAATTTATTCTCCATTTAAAAGAATGAAAAACTAAAAACCCTAAGTCCTAAACTAAAACCTTAACCTTAGACCTAAAACTTAAACCCTAAACCTTAAACCCTAAAACCAAAAAATCCTAAACCCTAAACCTTAAACCTTAAACCCTAAAACTGTAAACTCAAAACCTAAACCCTAAAACTTAAACCCTAAACCCTAAACCTAAACCCTAAATCCTAAACCCTCAACAAACCCTAAACCCTAAATTCTAAATCCTCAACTAACCCTAAACCCTAAACCCTAAACCTAAATTAAAAAAATCCAAAAAATAAAATAAATTAAAAAACCTAAACCAAAATAAAATATAAATAAATAAAATAGAAAAATAAAATAAAATAAAAACCTAAACTAAAACCTAAACCTAAACCTAAACCTAAAAAAATAAAAAATAAAAACTAAAATAAAATAAAATAAATAGAAATTTAAACTTAAGTAAAAAACTAAAATAACTAAATAAAATAAAGCCTAATCATAAAATTAAAAAAAATAAAATTACAATTAAATAAAAACTAAATAAAACCCTAAACCTAAAAATAAATCCAAAAAATAAATATAAAAAAATAACTAAAACCTAAACTAAGAAAAACATAAACCTAAAATAAAAGTAAAATAAACATAAACCTAAACTAAAATAATCTAAACTATAATAAATGAAACCTAAACCTAAAATAAACTAAACCTTAACCTAAACCAAAACCATAAATAAAATAAAATAAACTAAACCTAAACCTAAACCAAAACCATAAATAAAATAAAATAAACTAAAAATAAAGCTAAACCTAAAATAAAAATTAAAACCTAAAACCTAAACCTAAAAAAATAAAATAAAAACCAAAACCTAGAACTAAAAATAAAAATAAAACCAAAACTTAAAAAATAATATAAAAATAAAACTAAACAAAAAAAATAATCCTAACCCTAAACCTAAACTTAAATAAATAAACCTAAAATACATAAACTAAATTAAACAAAATAAAAATAAACCTAAATAAATGAAATAAAATAAAATAAAATAAACCTAAACATACTAGTTTATTGAAATTTAAAAAAAATTAAAAATTAAAAAAATTTAAAAAAACCCTAACCTTAAACTCTAAACCCTAAACCTTAAAATCCTAACCCCTAAACCCTAAATCCAAAACACTAAACCCTAAAACACTAAACCTTAAACCCAAAACCCTAAACCCCAAACCCTAAACCATAAAATCGATAACACTAAAGCCAAAAGACTACTCCCCAAACCCTAAACCCTAAAACCAAAACCCTAAAAACCTTGAAACCTATACCTAAACTAAATAAAACCCAAAAATAAGAAAATAAAAAAACTTAAATGTAAAAAAATTAATAAAATATAATAAAATAAAAACCTAAACTAAAACCTAAATCTAAACCTAATCGTAGAAAAAATAAAATAAAAAATAAAACTAAACTAAAATAAAATAAAGAAAAACCTAAACAAAACAAAAAAATAAACCTAAAAGTAAAAAACTTGAATAAAATAAAAACTAAATGTAAAATAAAAATAAAAGTAAACCTAAAATAAAATAAAATAAAAACTAAATAAAAACCTAAACTTAAAAAATAAACCAAAAAATAAAACATAAAAATAAATTAAAAATAAAATCTAAACCCTAAACTAATAAAAAAAACTAAACCAATAAATAAATAAAATAAAATAAACCTTAACTTAAATAAAAATAAACTAAACTAAAATAAATAAAACCTAAACCTAAACCTAAAATAAACTAAACCTAAACCCTAAACTAAATAAAAAAAATAAAACTAAAAAATAAAACCAAAAAATTAACCTAAAATAAAAACCTAAAACCTAAACCTAAAAAATAAAATAAAAACCTCCTAAACCTAAAAATAAAAAATAAATCTTAAACATAAAATGAAAATTAAAAATTGAACTAAACTAAAATATAAGCATAAACCAAAACCTAAACCAAAAAAAATAAATTAAATAAAAAACCTAAACTAAAATAAATAAACATAAAATTAATAAAGTAAATTAAACAAAAATATAAAATAAACTTAAAAATAAATAAAAACTAAAATAAACTAAAATAGAAAAAAATAAACTAAATAAACCTAAACCTATCAGTTTATTTAATTTATAAAAAAACCCTAAACCCTAAACCCTAAACCTTAAACCTTAAACTGTAAACCCTAAACCTAAACCTTAAAACCTACAACCCTAAACCCTAAACCCTAAACCACAAATCTTAAACCCTAAACCCTAAACCCTAAACCCTAAAAACCAAAAAAACCTATACATAAACTAAATAAAATCTAAAAATAAATAAATAAATAAAAACCTAAACCTAAATAAAATAAAATAAAATAAAATAAAATAGAATAAAAACATAAACTAAAACCTAAACCTAAACTTAAACTTAAATGTAAAAATAAAATAAAAAAAAATTAAAACTAAACTAAAATAAAATAAAATAAAATTTAAACAAAACTAAAAAAATAAAATAAACCTAAAAATGTAAAAACTAAATAAAATAAAAACTAAATGTAAATTAAAAATAAAATAAACCTAAAATATAATAAAATAAAACTAAATAAAAACATAAACCTAAAAAAATAAACCTAAAAATAAAACATAAACCCTAAACTAAAAAAAACCTAAACCTAAAATAAACAAAATAAAATAAACCTTAACCTAAACTAAAATAAACTAAACTAAAATAAATAAAACCTAAACCTAAAATAAACTAAACCTAAACCCTAAACTAAATAAAATAAAAAAAAAAAATAAAAAATAAACCTAAAATAAAAAAACCTAAAACCTAAACCAAAAAATAAAAAAATAAAACCTAAACCTAAAAATAAAAATAAACCTAAACATATAAAATAAAATAAAATAAAAATAAACTAAAAAAAATAAAACCTAAACCTAAACCTAAAAATAAGCTAAAATAAAACCTAAACTAAAATAAATAAACTAAATTAAATAAAAATTAAAAATAGACCTAAATAAAAATAAAAAATAAATAAAGTAAAATAAAAAAATAAACTTAATAAACTAAATAAACTTAAACCTACCAGTTTTCTTAATTTTAAAAAATATCTTGAACCATAAATCCTAAACCGTAAATCCTAATCCTTAAACATAAAAACTAAACATAAATCCTAATCCCTAAGAAATCATAAACCCTAAACCCTAAACCCTAAACCCTCAAAACCCTAAACACTAAAGCTTAAATAATAAACCCTAAATCCTGAACCCTAAATCCTAAACCCTAAACCCTAACCCTAAAACCCTAAACCCTAACCCTAAACCCTAAATCCTAAAGGAATAAAACCTAAAATCCTAAACCTTAAACCCTAAACCTTAATCCCTAACCCTAAACCCCAAACCCTAAACTTAAACTTAAAGTTACTAAATAAATTAAAAAATAAACTTAAACTATAAAAACTAATAAACCTAAACCCTAAGATTAAAGAACCTGAGACATCACTATCAACTAGGCTCCCTACCTGTGGAGGTGAATGCTAAGGAGAGGAGGTGGTTCATGGGAACTGAAAACCAAGAATGGTTGATCGATCACCGCTATGGAACTGTGTCCATACATTAGAGATGGTTCTACTTATCTAGTGATTTTGATTTGCTCTATGGGTGCTGGTTTTTTATCTTTATCATCGCTTATGTCTTAGAAAACATAGGATGCTACATGGTAGATGAAATCAAAAAGAAAAAATGTTGAATATGAATTTATTCTCTATTAAAAAAAACCTTAAATCCTAAACTAAAACTTAAACCCTAAACCAAAAACCTAAACCCTAAACCCTAAACTTTAAACCTCAAACCTTAAACTGTAAACTAACCCTAAGTCCTAAATCCAAAAGCTAAAAACCTAAACCTAAGCAAAATAAAATTAAAAAAATAAAAGAAATAAAAAAACTTAAAATAAAATACAAAAATAAATCAAATAAAATAAAAACAAAAATTAAAACCTAAACCTAAACTTAAAAAGAAAATAAAATAAAAATAAAACTAAACTAAAATAAAATAAATGAAAACTTAAACTAAACTTAAAAATAAAAAATCTAAATCAAATAAAAACTAAACCTAAAATAAAATAAAATAAAAAATAAATAGAAACCTAAACCTAAAAAATAACCTAAACTTAAATAATAAATAAAACCTAAATCCTAAACCAAAAAAAATCTAAACCTAAAATAAAATTTTTTAAAAAAATCTAAATTAAAATAAAATAAACTAAAATAAATAAAACCTAAATAAACCTAAACTAAACCTTAATCTAAACCTATAATAAATAAAATAAAATAAACTAAAATATACCCAAACCTAAACTAAAAAATAAACCTAAAAGAAACTTAAAGTAAAACATAAAACATAAACCTAAAAAAATAAAATAAAAACCTAAACCTAAAAATAAAAAATAAAAATAAAAAATAAAACCCAAACTTAAAAAATATAATAAAAATAAAACTCAACTAAAAAATAAACCCAAACTTTAAAAATAAACCAAAAAAAAGCCTAACCTAAAATAAATAAACCTAAAATAAATAAGCTAAACTAAATAAAAATATAAAATAAACCTAAATAAAAAGTAAAATTAAAATAAAGTCAAAAAAAAAATAAACTAAATAAACCTAAACCTACTAGTTTACTTAATTTAAAAAAAATAAATCCTAAACCTGAAGCCCTAAACCCTAAAACTATCCCTAAACCCCAAACCCTAAACCTACAACCCTAAACATACAACAAAAAACCCTAAACCCTAAACCCTAATCCCTAAACCCTAAAGCCTAAATCCTAAACCCTAAGCCCTAAAATCCTAAACCCTAAACCATAAACCCTAACCCCTAAACCCTAAACCCAAAAACCTACAACCCTAAACTTAAACAGCAAAAGCTAAACCCAAAATCTTAAGCCCTAAACTAACCCTAAACATTAAACCCCAAACTAACCCTAAACCCTAAGAATGGTAGAACCTTGATGGTAGAACATCACTCAACTAGGCTCGCCTCCTGCAAGGAGGTGAAGGCAAAAGGCGTGGTTATCAATGGTGGTGGGGATCTGAGGTGGTGGATATGGAGGTGGTGGTCGAAAGTGGTTATGGAGGGAAGAGGAGTGATCGAGGTTATAACCCGTGGTGGAGGAAGAAGAGATTAGATATGATGGCGTGTCCTACTCAAGAGGGTTGGTTTTGATGAAAACTGGAAAAATTGAAGAACAAACTATCTGATCTACTGCTTATGGAATAGTGTATTTATAATAGAGACGGTTCTACTTATCTAGGGTTTTTGATTTGCTTTATACATGCTCATTTTTATCAATGTCATCGCTTGTGTCTTAGAAAACTTGGGGGTGCTACTTGGATTAAATCAAAAGAATAAATATTAAATGAATTCTTTGTTAAAAAAAAACCTTAAACCCTAAACCTAAACCCTAAACTAAAACATAAACCCTAAACCTAAAACCTAAACCTAAACCCTAAACACTAAACCTAAACCCCAAACCTAAACAAAACCCTAAACCTAAACACTAAACATTAAAACACTAAACCCTAAACCCTAAACCTAAAACCCTAAATAAAATAAAACCTAAATGCTTAAAACCAAACCCTAAACCCTAAACCCTAAACAAACCCTAAACCCTAAACCTAAATCCTAAACTAACCATAAACCTTGAATAAAGATGTCATTAGGAGTATATTTAAAGAATGACCTAATCCTAACATAGTTATGGTAGCTAAAGAAAATGTCTTCAAGTGACTTTCTCTTGATTATTAGAGATTTGAATACCCTAACCCTAACCCTAAATCATATTATAATATTGTAGTATAATGTATCATCATATATTTGAGCATGTAGTGATGTGTTTTTGGATGTTATAAGATGTTTTGAAGTGTTTTAGTATATTATGGTGTTGTGCCCTATAGTCTATGTTAATATAAATCATAAAAATATTGATTTAATAATTCAAATGATGAAGTTTGTTAAATTTGAACAGGGAATTAGGTTATAGTACCAAAGGTGTGCTATACCACTTGTAGTCTAAAAAGTAAGATTTTATGTCCAAAATAAATATTATATGTTGTAGCATCATAAGAAAGACTTTAAAATGGTGGAATTTGGCCAAATTCATAATAGGTAGAGCATGGCAACATAATATATTATTGTAACGTAAAATATGTAAGCAATACAACCAAAATATATAGTTTTTTTTATTATTTAGACTAGTTTTATGATTTTTTATCTTAAGCAATCCCTTGTGATGTGATATGCAATATAATATAATATAATATGTCATAGTGTATTATAATATAGGATGACATAACATAGTGTAGCATCATGCATTATAGCATACTATTGTGCATTACTACTTGTTGTTTAGCATATTTTAGTTTGTTATAATATGATGTAGTAGAGTTTGTCTTGGTATAATTCATAAAAGTCTTGATTAATAGGCGAGATGATGGGATTTGGCCAAATTTAAGGTAAGCTTTAGGGAACATCATTGGGGTGTGCTATGGTGTGTCATTTAATCAAAAGAATTTAATTTTGCATCCAAAATAAATGTTCACTTTTCAACCAAATTTTATAAATTTTTTTCTTAAACTGATTCATTTTAAGGTGTAATGTAAGATAATATATTATATGAAAGCATATTAAAATATAATGTACATAAAATATAACTTCATATATATATGAATGTGGTGGTGTGTTATTGTACATTTTAGCATGTTTTCTTTTGTTATAATACATTGGGTCAAAACTCACAAAAATGTTAATTTGAAGGTTGAGATGGAAGAATTTGGCCAAATTCATGGCACACACAAGAAGCAACACTAAAATTATGCTATTTTGTACCATTTCTAATAGAAAAATAACAATTTTACATCTAAAATGAACATTATTCATATTTTGAGAAAACTTTGTTATTTGTTCCAATTAAGTGATTCTAATGAGGAGTAATGTTAGACAATATATTATATTATAGCAAATTATAATATAACATCATATATTATATTATAATATATTGTGTTAATTCACACTATAATATCTTTAGCATGACATTGTATAGTTAGTTTGAGCTTGCACCATCACAAATCATAAAATGTTGATTATAATGTTAAGATGATGTAATTTGAATGAATACATTGTTAGGCTTTTGGTTGAAGTATTAAAGGTGTGCATAAGAAAATAAATAGAATTTGATGAGAATTCCTTAGGACATGGAGGAGATCCATAGGGGATCACACATGCATTGGACTTGACATGTGAGTGGTCTATGTCGAGGGCAAAGAAGAAGAAAATTTGCTTGGGATAAGGTTTGATTTTGATTTGATTATATGATTTGTGGAAAGAAGTTCAGCTCAGGATAAAATCTATAATCCATCGATGATTAAGATCGAATTGTCTTTAATTTATTCTATTTTAATTGAGGAGGCATATCACTAGAGATATGGGCTCGAGTCTGGGGATCTGGGTATATGAACCTTCCACTAGAGAAATAGGTTTGGGCTCAATTGGGGATTGGGATTTGAGTTTGATTTCATAGATTTATTTGGGGATGTATCCACTAGAGAGAAGAGTTTGGTTGGATTTCTTTGATTTAGACTCTATTGGAGGAGTTAGTTTAATTTAACTCCATTAGGGAGGTTGGTTTTGAATTTGATTTATTTTCTTGACTTATTTATATATGATTTAATGCTCCACTAGTGAGAAACGTATGATTTAACTCCACTGGGGAAAATCAAAATGGGTTTAATTTAATCTGAGTTAATGTATAGTCCCACTTGGCGATGGAGAGAAGGGCTATATCAACCTTGGCCTACCTTAGGGTTACAAATCCAAAAGTATAGTCCACCAATTGCGGGGTAGAGCTAGCCAACCTAAAGGAATGCCTTTTGATGTGCAATGACTGTGTTAGGTAGAAGGCATAGCAAACTTACATCTTTTGAAGCGAGGAACAACCACTGGGGTGAACTGTTGGATGCACAACAAATCGAACTTGACCTAGGGCAACTACTGAGTGAATACCACTAGGACTTATGTCAACTTAAAAGTAGTCATGATTAATTTTATCTTAATTTCATGCGATTTGATAAGGTTTATTTGGTTTAGTTTGATTTTGAATTGAGGGCATATCTGAGCTGATTTGATAAATTTAAGTTATGGACCATGTCGGTGTGCGATGGACCCATAAAGAAGGGGCTACATCGGACTTCTCCTATCTTAGATTTACAAATACAAAAGGATAATCTACTAGCCATGGGGTAAAGCTAGCTAACCGAAGGGGTTGTCTTTCAGCGTGCAACAGCTATGCTAGAAAGAAGGCATAGAAGACTTACATCTTCTAAAGAAGGGAACAATTGCTGGGGTGACCTGCTGGTAGCACAACAAATCTAACTTGACTTAGGGGTGAGTACTGAGTGAATGCCACTGGGGACTTATATCAACTCAAGAGTAGTTAGCGATTCTTATAGGGAGTTTCTTGACACTTCCTAAGAGGATACACCGCAGAAGTACCATTAGGGGTGTCCACCTAATCTACGAGTGAATATATATTTTGTTTATATGTTTACGTGGACCCTATTTATGTGTAAGGGACCACACTAAGAAGGGGCTATGTCAGCCTTGACCTATCTTAGATTTACTAGACCAAGGGTAAATCTACACATCCACAAGACAGATTCTCCAACCATAGGAGTGGTTACTCAAAAAGGGGAACTGTCTAATCCGATAGTAACCCAGGTAGTGTCTAAATGGTGTCACAAGGATGTGATCAAAATACATACTATTATCCTAAACCTTGGAAAAGATAGCCTATAGGTGCACAATGGCCAACTTAAGGAGAAAGCATAACAGACTTACATCTACCTTGAGTGGTGTATTCTAAGGTATGAGAACTAACCAACCTAAGGTGTATCTGTCAGCATGAGTGGTGTATCTATCAGCATAGTGAGAACCAACAAACTTAAGGTGCCCGTCGATGTGCAATGATCAACCTGGAAAGAAAGCTTATAGGCTTAAAACTTTTCAAGCAAAATTGATCATCAAGATATTTTATCATCAACAGGACATATGCTATCTAACCTAGATAAACTACTAAGTGGGGAGCCAGAAGGCGGACCTCGAGTAATTAGGAGGGAAGGAGCCACTAGGGGACTTATCCTAAACCTCAAATATACTTGACCTAGCCAGTGCACAAAGGCTAATCCAAGAAGAAAGCGTACCAGACCCACATCCTCTAAATGAAGCCAACATGAGGTAACTTCGATTCGTGTAAGGCCTACCAAAACTAACAAGGCTTGTCATTGTGCGGTGTGGCCAAGTAAGGAAGGAAAGCATAGCGGACTTACATCTTCCGAAGACCATTGAGGTGACACACTAGCGAGGTAAGCGTAACCTAGAGCATCTTAAGTGAGAGTGCGTTGGGGCATTATCTCAACTCAGAGGAGCATGAGAGAAAAAATATATGTTTGTTTTATATGTTTGTGTATAGTTTATGTTTGTATTGTGTCGATGAAGGATAGGATCTGCTTTCGGGTTCCTTACCTACCTAAACACATCATGGTGAATAACAAGAATACTTTCAACATGGAAGAGATTAAATTTGAAATGGAATTTTAATTGATGATAATTACTTTCAAACATGATTTATAATACTTCTTTAACTAGAGCCCATTGATTGGAAGCATTTGGCACTCTCCCTTATGATTAATAAGCTGATAATATCATCCTTGGTAAGCCTTTCCTATGGAAAAGGGGCCTTCCCGAGTGGGTTCAAACTTGCCTCCCATCTTATGACAAGCAACAATCGGTCTCCTTAGAACTAAAATAAGCTCTCCTACTTGAAAGGCTCTAGGAAAGACCAACTTGTTGTGATCTTGAATCATTTTAGCTTTGTACAACTCGAGGTTTTGGCATGCCCATAGGAGTCTCTCCTCCAAACCTTTGAGCTCTTCTAATTGCAACTTGGCATTATGCTTTGTTGTGATCTTGCTACCCACAACTATCCTTAGTAATGGGAATTGGATTTCTAATGGTAGAATGGCTTTAGACCCATACACTAAGGAGAAAGGAGTAGACTGAGTTGGAGTTCTATATGTGGTGCGGTAGGCCTACAAGGCTTCAACTAACAGCTCATGCCACTATCGCTTGTTATTGTCAAGTGTATTCTTTAGTATTTGGATGAGAGTTTTATTGAAGGCTTCTACTAAGTCATTTTCCCTCAGGTAGTTGATTGTAGAATATCTTCAATCTATATTGTGTCTCTAGGCACAAAGTTATTGATCTCAGTGCTCTTGAATGCAGTACATGATGAGTTGTGACCTCTCTGAGCGGAAATCACCTTCGTTCATTTGGAAAAGTAGTTAGTAGAAGCTAAAATTAATCGATGACCCTTGGAAGAAAGAGGATCAATCGAACCCACTATGTTGGTACCCCAACACTCGAATGGCCATGAGGCCAATGTACGATGTAGATTGTTGGGTGGTTGGTGTAGGACCCCACTATGTATTTAACATTGGTGGCCTCGCCTAGCGGTATCCATACAATCTTTGATCATCGATGACCAATAATATCCTAGTCTCTCTTGGCTTTCTTCTTTAGACTAGATTTGTTGGCTCCACATAATCTTCAGTGTACTTGGGTCACAATTTTATGGGCTTCATGCTTGTCTAAACAACATAACCACATATGATCAAAAGACCGCTGGTACAAGACACCATCCACAAGATTGTAGGAAAGTGCTACCTGCTTCATCTAATAGACTTGGGACTTCTCTTGAGGTAGTTTGCCTTTATTTAGGTAATCCATGAATGGTTACCTCCAATCTAACTCCTCGTCCTTCTTAGCAATGGAAATCTCCCCTTAAAGAGAGTACTTTTTGATGATTTTAAAATCAATAAGGGATAAGAATTGTCTATTTTGGACCTTTATTGATATGGACTCATCCTCTGGACATGCCAACTTCTTGGCAAGCTTAGCTCAAGATACGCTCTGATGTTCTCTCCTCGAGGAATATTATAAATGGTAACCTATAAGATTTGGGCCAATAACCTAATGGTGTACTTGGGGTAGTGATAGGGCTTGGGCTTTATAAACTTATAGGACCCAGTGATTTGATTGATAACTGGCTGAGAATCTCTAAAGATGTTGATGTTCTAGATGCTTAGAGTAACGTCTAACTCTAGACTTGCAATTAGAGCCTCATATCTGGTTTCGATGTTGGTGCAAGGATTGGACAGATGATATGAGAATCTCATCACACCATGGTCCGGAGTGAAGAGGACTATTCCTACCCTTGCCTTTCCTACAACAGTATATTGTGGTTTTTCTCTTCTTTGAGAAGAAGCTGCACCATCAAAGCACATCTTCTAGTGGTGAATGCTAGTATCCCCTAAGTTCATGATTTATTCATCGGGGAGATCATCACCAAGCATAAAGTCAGTAGGAAGTGGGTGTGTTAAGAAATCCACTAGCGTATCATGTCAGATACAGAAGGATTGATCTTAGAGATTCACCTTATGAGAAGATATGCATAGTTTTGGAATGCAAAGATTAAATGTGCTTCAATGGGTGTATAAATAGCCTTAGTAGGGATTAGACGACGTCTGAGATAGTAGAGTGCATTTTTCTTCCCTTCGCCATTAGCTTGGGCCAACAAAGCACCAAAGGAGTAATATAACGTAGTAGTGTAAAGTATGAGAGGCTTGCCCGGGATAAGAGCTGGTAGAATCGGCGGCAGGTAATGCTTGATGCCTTCAAAGGCATGCTCACACTTGTCATCCCACTTGAACTTGACATCCTTTTTGATAAGAGCTGAGAATGGCTGACATCTTCTCGATAGGTTGGATATAAAGCATCTTAGATACACCAACTGTCCTTGGAATGATCTGAGTTGAGTTAAACTTTTAGGGGGTGGCATTTCTAATATCGCCTTGATCTTATCCGGATCGATTTCGATACCCTAGTGTCGGCCAATAAACTCAAGGAATTTTATTGAAGCTACTCCAAATGCTGCGTCAGGGGATCATTTTGAGGTTAAATTGTCTTAACTGTTCGAAAAATATTCTCAAGTCAAAGAGATGGTCTTCCTTTTCTCTACTTTTGAGCACAAGATTAGTGACATAGCACTCGACGTGATGATGAATGAGTTCATCGAAGATTTCTGTTTAAATTAAATAAAAACCTAAAGTAAAACCTAAACTTAAACCTAAAAATAAAATAAAATAAAATAAAATAAAATAACTAAAAACCAAAACTAAACTAAAAAATAAAATAAATTGAAGAATAAAAAATTTAAATAAAATAAAAAATAAAAATAAATAAAAATAAAATAAACCTAAAATTAAATTAAATAAAAACTAAATAAAAACTTAAACCTAAAATAAAAAATAAAGATAAATAAAAAATAAAATCTAAACCCTAAACTAAAAAAACAAACCTATACCTAAAATAAAAATAAAATAAACCTAAACCTAAACTAAAATAAATAAAACCTAAACCTAAACCTAAACTAAGTAAAATAAAATAAACTAAAAATAAATTTAAACCTAAACTAAAAAATAAAACCTAAAAATAAACCTGAAATAAAAACCTAAAACCAAAAACCTAAACATAAAAAAAATAAAGTAAAAACCTAAACCTAAACCTAAAAATAAAAAATAAAACCTAAACCTAAAATATAAAATAAAAATAAAACTCAACTAAAAAATAAACCTAAACCTAAACCTTAACCAAAAAATTAAACTAAAATAAATAAACCTAAAATAAATAAACTAAACTAAATAAAAATAAAAAAAATTAAATAAACTAATATAAATAAAAAATAAACTAAATAAACTAAATAAACCTAAACCTATCTGTTTACTTATTTTTTTTAAAAAATCCTAAATCCTAAATCCTAAACATTAAACCTTAAACCCTAAACTCTAAACTAACTAAACCTAAACTTGCGAGTTTACTTAATTTAAACAAAAAAAGCCCTAAACCCTAAATCCTAAAACTAACCCTAAACCCTAAACCCTAAACCTACAACCATAAACCAACAACCCTAAACCCTAAACCCTAAAAAACCATAAACCTTAAACCCTAAACCCAATACCCTAATCCTTAACATTAAATCCTAAATGCATAAATCCTAAAATCCGAAACCCTAAACCCTAACCCTACAGCCTGAACCCTAAACCCTAAACCCTAACCCTAAACCCTGAACCATAAACCCTAACCTTAAACTCTAAAGCCTAAATGCCAAACCATAAACCTAAACCTAAAGTAATTAAATAAATTTAAAAATAAATTTAATCCCTAAAACTTAATAAGCCTAAACCTAAACCTAAACCCTTAGAATGGACAGAACCATGACGGTAGGAACATCACCGTCAACCAGGCTTAGTCTAGATCTGGCGGTGGAGGCAAAGGTGGAGGCAACTACTATCGTAGTGGTGGTAGGGGATCTGGAGGTGCTGTTGGATATGGAGGTGGTGGTCGGAGCAGTGGTGGTTATGAGGTGGGAGGAGGGACGAAGGATACAACCATGGTGGTGACGGAGTGAGAGATCAGGGAGATGATGGGGGATCCCGTTACTCAAGGGGCTAGAGTGGTTCTAGTGGGAACTAGAAAATATGAATAACGGCCGATCTGATCTACTTCTTATGGAACTATCTTTACAATAGAGACCGTTCTAGTAATCTAGGGTTTTAGATTTGCACTATGCATACTCATTTTTGATCTATGTTGTCGCTTGTGTGTTCGAAAACTTGGTGTGTTACTTGGTTGATGAAATCCAAAATAAGAAATATTAAATCTGAATTTGTTCTCTGTTAAAAAAAATAAAAACCCTAAATACTAAACTAAAACCTGAATCCTAGACCTTAAACCTAAACCTTAAACCCTAAGAAACCTTAACCCAAAACCCTAAACCATAAACCCTAAACACTAAAAACTCCAAATCCTAAAGCCTAAATCCTAAAACCCTAAACCCTAATCCCTAAATACTAAAACTAAAACCATAAACCCTTAACCCCAAACCCTAAACCCTAAACCATAAACCCCAAACCTTAAACCCTAAACCATCAACTAACCCTAAACCCGAAACCCTAATCCTTAAACCCTAAAAAGCTAAAAACCTAAACCTAAACTAAATAAAACTCAAAAATAAAATAAACAAAAAAACCTAAACCAAATAAAATAAAAATATAAAATAAAATAAAAACCTAAACTTAAACCTAAACCTAATCCTAAAAAGAAAATAATAATAATAAAAACTAAAATAAAATAAAATAAAATAAAATAAACCTAAACTAAACTAAAAATTAAAAAATCTAAATAAAATAAAAACTAAACCTAAAATATAAATAAAATAAACCTAAAAAAAATAAAATAAAAACTAAATGAAAATCTAAAGCTAAAGAATAAACCTAAAAATAAAACCTGAAAATAAATAAATAAAAAAACCTAAACCCTAAACCAAAAAAAAAATCTAAACCTAAAATAAAAATAAAATAAACTTAAACATAAACTAAAATAAATAAAACCTAAACCTAAAATAAACTAAACCAAAATAAAACCTAAACTAAATAAACCTAAACTTATTGGTTTACTTAATTTAAATAAAAAACCCCTTAACCCTAAACCCTAAACCCAAAACCCTAAATCCTAAATCCTAAACCCTAAACCATAAACCCTAAACCCTAAAACTAACACTAAACCATAAACCCTAAACCTAAACCCTAAACCCTAAAAAACCCTAAACCATAAATCCTAAACACTAAATCCTAAGCCCTAAACCATAAAACTAACCCTAAAACTAACCTTAAACCCCAAATGCTAAACCTACAACCTTAAACCTAAACCTAAAATAACAAACTAAACTCTACCCTAACCTTAAAACCTTAAACCTAAACCCTAAATTAACTAACTAAACCCTAAACCCTAACCTAAAAAATCCCTAAACTCTAAACCCTAAATTAACTTAAACTTAAACCCTAAATTTAAACTAAACCTTAAATAACCCTAAACTAAACTAACCCTAAACTATAAACCTAAATCTAAAAAATCCTAAACCTAAAGTTTAAACCTTAAACTATAAAAACCCTAAACCTAACTAAAACCAAAACCTAAACCCTAAAGCCAAAATATTAAACCCTAAACCCTAAACCCTAACCCTATACCCTAAACACTAAAACCCTAAACCTTAAAACTATAAACCCTAAACCCTAAAAACCTAAAAACATAAGCCTAAACTAAATATAACCTAATAATAAAATAAATAAATAAACCTAAACCTAAATATAATAAAATAAAAACCTAAACCTAAAAATAAAATAAAATAAATATTAAAAAACCTAAAATAAAATAAAAAGTTAAACTAAACGTAAAATAAAAATAAAATAAACTTAAAATATAATAAATTAAAAACTAAATAAAAGCCTAAACCTAAAATAAAAAATAAATAAAAAATAAAACCTAAACTCTAAAATAAAAAAACTTAACTTATAATTTAAAATTAAATAAACAAAAAACAAACAAACCAAAAACTAAAATAAAATAAATAAAACCTAAACCAAAACCTAAAATAAACTAAACTTAAACTTAAGCTAAATAAAATAAAATAAACTAAAAATAATCCAAAACTTAAACTAAAAAATAAAACCTAAAAATAGACCTAAAATAAAAACCTAAAACCTAAACCTAAAAAAGATAAAATAAAAACCAAAACATAAACCTAAAACTAGAAATTAAAACTTAAACCTAAAAATAACAAAAATAAAACTCAACTAAAAAATAAACATAAACCTAAAAAATAATATAAAATAAAAAACCTAAACCAAAATAAATAAACTTAAAAAAAGCTAAACTAAATAAAAATTAAAATTAAAATAAACTCAAATAAATAAAAAATAAACTAAGTAAACCTAAACCTACCTGTTTACTTAAATTTATATAAAAAAGACCTCACCCTAAACACTAAAGCTTAAACTCTAAGAATAACACTAAACCATAAACCCTAAACCTACATCCCTAAACCCTAAAACCCTAAACCTTAAACCCTAAACCTGAAACCCAAAACCCATAACCTTAAACCCTAAAGCCTAAACCCTGAATCCTGAACCATAAACCTTAAACCCTAAAACCTACAACCCTAAACCCTAAACCCTAAACCCTAAGCCCTAATCCCTAAACTAACCCTAAACCCTAAACCCTAAGAATGGGTAGAACCTGATGACGGTAACATCACTGTCAACTAGGCTTAATCTAGATCTGTGGTGGAGGTGAAGGTGGAGGCCAATTATCAAAGTGGTGGTGGGGATCTAGAGGTGAGGATATGGAGGAGGTGGTCTGGGTTATGGAGGTGGAGGAGATGAAGGTTACAACTGATGGTGGAGGGAGAGATGGGGAAATGATGGCAATCCTCTACTGAGAGGTGGTTGGTTCTGGGAACTGAGAAAAGAACATTGATCCGACCACTGCTATGGAACTGTCTTTATAAGAGAGATTATACTTATCTAGGGTTTTTGATTTGCTCTATGAGTGCTCATTTTTTATCTATGTCATCACTTGTGTCTTAGAAAACTTGGGATGCTACATGGTTGATGAAATCGAAAAGAAAAAATGTTGAATATGAATTTGTCCTCTATTAAAAAAAACCTTAAACCCTAAACCCTAAACCCTAAACTAAAATTAAAACCCTAAACCTAAAACCAAAACCCTAAACTCTAAACCCTAAACCCTAAATCTTAAACCTTAAAAACCCTAAACACTAAACCCTAAACCCTAAACCCTAAACCCTAAATCTTAAACCCAAAACCCTAAAACCATAAAACCTAAACCATAAACCCTAAAACCTATAATCCTAAACCCTAAACCCTAAACCCCAAACGCTAAACCCTAATCCATAAATCCTAAACTAACCCTAAACCCTAAACTCTAAACTAACACTAAATCCTAAACCTTAAACCTTGAATAAAGATGTCATTAAGAGTAGATCTAAAGAATGACCTAATCCTAACATAGTTATGGTAGCTAAAGAAAATTTCTTTAAGAGACTTTCCCTTGACTATTAGATATTTGAATACCTTAAACGCTAACCCCAAATCATATTATATAATCATATATTATAGTATAATGTATCATCATATATTTGAGCATTTAATGATGTGTTTTTGGATGTTATATAATGTTTTGAAATGTTTTAGTATATTATGGTATTGTGCCCTATAGTCTATATTAATATAAATCATAAAAATATTGATGAAATAAATCAGAAGATGAAATTTATTAAATTTGAAGTGGGAATTAGGTTAAAGTACCAAAGGTGTGCTACACCAATTGTAGTCTAAAAAGTAAGATTTTATGCTCAAAATAAATATTATATGTTGTAGCATTTTATAACACATATATCATAATATATTGTTCTACACATTTTAAATTCTTTTAGTATTTTACAATCATGCAGTCTAGCCTACACTAGCATTATTTATAAAAATGTTGACTAAGACTTTAAAATGGTGGAATTTGGCCAAATTCATATTAGGTAGAGCATGGCATCATAATATATTATTTCAATTTAAAATATGTAAGTGATACGGCTAAAATATATAGCTTTTTATTGTTTAGAATAATTTTAATATTTTTTATCTAAACAATCCCTTGTGACGTGATATGGAATATAATATAATATATTATGTTATAGTGTATTGTGAGATAGGATGCCACAACATAGTGTAGCATCATGCATTATAACATACTATTGTGAATTACTACTTGTTATTTACCATATTTTAGTTTGTTATAGTATGATGTAGTAGAGTTTGTACTAGTATAATTCATAAAAATACTAATTTATAGGCTAAGATGATGGGATTTGCCCAACTTTAAGGTAACCTTTAGGGAACACATTGGTGTGCTGTCATTTAATCAAAAGAATAAAATTTTCCATCCCAAATCAATGTTCATTTTTCAACTAAATTTTATAAATTTTTTACTTAAACTGATTCATTTTAATGTGTAATGTAAGATAATATATTATATGAAAGCATATTAAAATATAATGTACATAAAAATATAACTTCACATATATATGAATGTGGTGGTGTGTTAAAATGTTATTGTACATTTTAGTATGTTTTACGTTCGTTATAAAACATTGGGTCAAAACTCATAAAATTGTTAATTTGAAGGTTGAGATGGAAGAATTTGGCCAAATTCATGGCACACACCAAGACGCAACAACAAAATTATGCTATTTTGTACCATTTGTAATAGAAACATAACAATTTTACATCCCAAATGAACATTATTCATATTTTGAGAAAATTTTATTATTTGTTCCTTTTAAGTTATTCTAATGAGGTGCAATGTTAGACAATATATTATATTATAGAAATTATAATATAACATCATATATTATAATATTAATTCACAATAATATATGATGTTGTATAACTAAGCACCATCACAAATCATAAAATGTTGATTATAATGTTAAGATGATGTAGTTTGAATGAATACATTGTTAGCTTTTGGTTGAAGTATTAAAGGTGTGCATAAGAGAAAAAATAAGATTTGATAAGAATTCCACGGAAGGAGATTCGCTAAGGGATCACACATGCATTGGACATGACATGTGAGGGGTCTATGTCGAGGGCATAGAAAAGAAAATCTGTTGAGGATAAGGTTTAAATTTGATTTGATTATAAGATTTGTGGAAAGAAGATCCACTAGGGATAAGAATCTATAATCCACCATGGATTAAGATCGAATCGACTTTAATTTGTTTTATTTTAATTGGAGGCATATCCTAGAGATATCCAGTCCAGGGATTATGAACCTTCCACTAAGCAAGGTTATCCACTGGAGATTGATTTGACTTTGATTTCATAGATGTATCTACTAGGGATAAGAGTTTGATTTATTTTAGACTCCATATTTAATTAATATATATCTCCACTAGGAGATTTAACTCAAAAAATTAATTTACTGAATTAAGAGTGGGACCCACTAAGAAGGGGATATATCAGCCTTGACCTACCTATGGTTTATAAATCCAAAAGGAAAGCCTACTGGCTACGGGGTAGAGCGAGCCAACCTAAGGGGTAGCCTTTTGGTATGCAACAACTATGCTAGGAAGAAGGTGTAGCAGACTTACATCTTGTAAAGTGATGAATAACCACTAGGGTGACCTGTTGGATGCACAACAAATAAAACCTGGCCTAGGGTGACTATTGAGTGAATGTCATTGAGGACTTATGTCAACTCAAAAGTAGTCAAGATTAATTTTATCTTAATATCATGAGATTTAATATGGTTTGTTTGGTTTAGTTTGATTTTGATTTGAGGGCATATCCGCTAGGGATGGAGCTCAGTGAAATTTGATAGATTTAATTTATGGACCATGGAATGGACCGAGAAGGGGCTATATCAGACTTGTCCTATCTCAAATTTATAAATCCAAAGGGATAGTCTATTGGCCATGGGATAGAGCTAGCCAACCTAAGGGGTTATCTTTCGGTGTGCAATGGTTGTGCAAGAAAGAAGGCATAATAGATTTACATCTTCTAAAGCAGGGAATTACTACTAGGGTGACCTGTAGCACTTGAACCAATTAGGGCAACTAATGAGTGAATGTCTTTGGGGACTTATATCAACTCAAGAGTTGTTAGGCAATTCTTATAAAGAGTTTTGCTAACACTGCCCTAAAGATAAGATACCCTCTTGGGAAAAGGAACGACTATGGGTGTCCTCCTAATCCACAAGTGAATATATATTTTATTTATATGTTTGTATGGACCTTGTTGGTGTGTGATGGACCACACTAAGAAGGGGCTATGTCAGCCTTGACCTATCTCAAATTTACTGGACCAAGGGAGGACAGATTCTCCAACCATAGGGTTGGTCACTCTAAAGGGGAACCGTCCATAGTAACCTGTGTAGTGTCTAAATGGGATCACAAAGAATGTGATCCAAATATAGGTCCCACATGGGCGGCTAGGGCATTATCCCGAGCCTTGGAAAAGAAAGGGTGTACAAAGGGCTTAAGGAGAAAGTGTAGTAGACTTACATATGCCATGAGTGGTCCTAAGGTGTAAGAACCAACCAACCTAAGGTGTATCCATCAGCATGAGTGGTGTATCCATCACCATAGTGAGAACTAACCAACCTAAGGTGCCCGTTGGTGTGCAATGATCAATATGGAAAGAAAGCATGTAGGCTTACAACTTTCTAAGCAAAATTGATCATCAGAATAGTCTGTCAATGGTGGGACAAATATTATCTAACCTAGAAAGACTACTAAGCGGGGAGCCCCGAGGAAGTACTGGTCCCAGACTTAAAGTAATCAGGAAGGAAGGAACCGCTAGGGGACTTATCCTAAATCTCAAATATACTCAACCCAGTTAGTGTATGAAGGCTAATCCAAGAATAATGCATAGCAGACTCACATTCTCTTAAACGAAGCCAACATGAGGTAGCTTACCGACCACGCAGTAAGGAAGGAAAGTGTAGTGGACATGTAAGGAAGGAAAGTGTAGCAGAATTACATCCTTTAAAGTAAGAAGACCACTGGGGTGACACACTAGTAGGATAGCACGCCGTCACCTAGAGCAACTAAAGTGAGTACCGGGCATTATCTTAACTCAGTAGCTCAGACATATATGTGTTTATTTTATATGTTTGTGTGAAGTTTATATTTGTTTTGTGTCGATGAAGGATAGGATGTTGCTCGAGTTCTTTACACCAATCCTAAACACATCGTGGCAGATTTATAAACAAGAATACTTTCAACATGGAAGAGATTGAATTTGAAATGGAATTTTCATTGATGATAATTATTTTCAAACATAATTTATAATATTTCTTTAAGTAGAGCAAATTGATTGGAAGCATTGATGCTCTCTCTTATGATAAATAAGATGATAAGATCCTCCTTGGTATGCCTTTTCTATGGAAAAAGGGCCTTCCCAAGTGGGTTCAAATTTGCCTCCCATCTTATGATGGACAACAACTTATCTCCTTAGAACTAAAATAAGCTCTCCTACTTGAATAGCTCTAGGATGGACCAACATGTTGTGAGCTTGAATCATTTTAGGTTTGTACAACTTGAGGTTTTGGCATGCTCGTAGGCATCTCTCTCCAAACCTTGAGCTCTTCTAACCAACTTGGCATTCTACTCTGATCTTGTTACCCAAAGCTATCCATAGTGATGGGAGTTGGACTCTAATGGTAGAATAGCTACCCATACACTAAGGAGAAAATTGAGTTGGAGTTCTATATGTGGTAGGCCCACAAGGCTTCAACTAACTTCATGCCACTACTTATCGAAAGTGTCTTTTTAGTATTTGGATAAGAGTTTTTTGAAGGCTTCAAGCCATTTGCCCTGTTGATGGTAGAATATCTCCATTCTATGTCTCTAGGCAAAGTTGTTGATCTCTGCTCAATGCAAATATTATCGTAAGTCATTGAGGCACTCTGAACCTATATATGATATGGTTCCTAAAACATTGGAGCACATACTAAGCTATGATCTCTCTGAATGAAATCTCCTTCACCCATTTGGAAAAGTAGTCAGTAGCAGCTAAGGTAAATTGATGACCCTTGGAAGAACGAGAATCAATCGAACCCACTATGTTAGAAACCCAACACTCGAATGTCCATGAGGCCAATGTAGATGAATGTTGGGTAGTGTAGGACCACACCATGTATTTGACATTGGTAGCATCACCTAGTCACATTAGACACATACTAGTGATCTCTAGATGATCTCCTTCACCCATTTTGGAAAAGTAAATTAGTGGCAGATGGATGAAGTTAATTGATGACCTTGGAAGCGAATCATCCAACCCACTATGTTGAAACCCAACACTTTCGAATGTCCATGAGGCCAATGTAGGATGTAGTATAATGTTGGGTGGTTAGTGTAGGACCACACCATGTATTTGACATTGGTAGCATCACCTAGTCATATCCACGTAATCTTTGATCATCGATGGTATGGTATCTAGTCTTTAAACTTGGCTTTTATCTTGAGACAGTTGGTTGGCTCCACATAATCGAGTGTACCTTGATCATGATCTTATGGGCTTGTGTCTAAATAATGTAACCACATATGATCGAAGGACTACCGATATAAGACACCATCCACAAGAGTGTAGGAAAGTACCCTCTACTTCATTTTATAGGCTTGGGAATTCTTTTGAATTAGTTTGCCTTTATTTAGGTATTCCATGAATGGTTGCCTCCAATCTAACTCCTCGACCTTCTTGGCAATGGCAACCTCTCCTTCAAGAGAGTACTTTTTGATGAATTCAGTACCAATAAAGGATAAGACTTGTCTATTTTGGATCATTATTGATATGGACTTATCCTCTGAACATGCCAACTCCTTGGCAAGCTTGGCTGCTAAAGCTATGGCATTCTCTCCTCGAGAATCTTTATAATCTCTGGGATTTGGGCCAATAACCCTATGGTATACTTATGGTAGTGATGGGGCTTGGGATTTATAACCTAATAGGACCTATCGATTTGGTTGATAACTAGCCGAGAATCCCCAAAGATGTTGATATTTTGGATGCTTAGAGTAACAGCTAACTCTAGACTGGAAATCAAAGCCTCATATTCAGCTTCATTGTTAGTGCAAGGATTAGATAGATAATATGAGAATCTCATCACATTATTGAGGGAGAGAACTATTCCTACCTTTCTGGAATAGTAGATTGTGGTTCTTCTCCTCTTTGGAAGCGCACCATCAAAGTACATTTGCGGTGGTGAATGCTAGTATCCCCTAAGTTCATGATTAGTTCATCGGAGATCATCACTAAGCAGAGTCGGAAAGAGTGGTGTATTTGTGAAGAAATGCTGGCTTATCTGTCACTACAAAGTGGTATGAAGGTAATGCCAAATTGTGAAGATCATGGATCATACAGTTATGGAGATCTTTAAGTGAGATCTGTGGATTGATCTAGAGGTTAAGTTTACCTTATGAGTAAGCAGAGAGTGTTGTAGCTTTTGGATCAATATTAAGGCAAGACAGATAATTACTTCATAAGGTAAAGCACCAATGGCGGAATAATAGTACATTCCGTCATCATTGTGAGAGCTTCAGTCATCCAGTAATGCACATGTGGGCATCCCATAGAATGGTGAATTAGGATATAAAGCATCTTAGATATATGCTTTAGAATGATCCAGTTATCTTTAGGGGTGGCATTTTAATATTGCATTGATCTTCTCACATCAATTTTATTCGGTATGAACAAACCCTTCCTTGAAGCTATGAATGCACACTTAGGGGTTCATTTTGAGGTTAAATTACTTAACTTTTGAAAACTCTCTCAAGTCAAAGAGATGGTCTTCCTTTCTCTACACCATGAGATCATCAGACAACCTGAATTGATGATAAATGAGTTCATAAGATTATGTCATAGCCCACTTGTATTTTTATTTTGTGAAAGGCATGACCTTATAGCAATAGATTCGATCAAGGTTCTAAGCGGTGTTTCTTTCTTCATCTTTAGGGGCCATCTTTATTTGGTTATAGCTAGATGAGCCATCCATGAAAAAGAATATTGCATGAGATGAGGCAATGTCCACCATCAGCTCAGGGATTGGTAGTGAAAATTCATCTTTTGGACATGACTTATTTAAATTCCTAAAATTGATGCATATGTGAAATTGGCCATTTGTTTTCTTAACTTAAACAATGTTGGCTAACAAGGTAAGGTACTTTTCTTCCCAGATGAAGCCAGCATCGATCAATTTCTTGACTTCATAAAGGACCTATTGTTCTATGTCTAATCGCATGTATCTAGGAGCTTGCATGATAGGGTTAGTAGTAAGCTCTATTGCTAGTTTATGGATCGCTATGTCAAGAGCTAATCCAGGCATCTCTTCATAGCTCGATGCAAAGTAGTCCTTAACTTCAGTCAATAGACTAACTAAGTCATTGGTTTTAATTTCATTCAATAAATAACTGATGTATGCTTTGCATGGATCTTCTTTAGTTCCTAAGTTGATTTCCTTGAGCTCGTCGATGGTTGACTTGATCTCTTCTTCAAACTCTAGCGGTGCATATCTAACTTTAAAATCATCTGGATCATCTAATATTTCTAAGCACAACTCCTTATATGAGTTAATGTGATTTGAAAAAAAATCTATTAGATTCCAAATGACTGGTGATGACTAAGTAGTAATCATCAACATTGACTAGATCCACTGTACCAAATCCTAGTCCTGATCTTGATTAAGAAATCTTGTATTTGTTCTTCCATATTCTTTCAAAGTAGTCTAACCTGTGCTTTGACCAAGTATGTGGGATTATCCTTTTCATTACTAAATTTTGAACACAAGCCAAGTACCAATCAAAAGGTAATTTTATTAAATCTCTATATGAATCATCCTAAAGTTCTACATCGGCTTCTTGACTTGAGGATGATGCTCCCAAAAAGAACCTCTATGTCTTCACACATGTGGATGACTTAGGAGCTTCCTTAACTACCAAACCCTCAGCTTTTTGATAGGAAAGTGGAGTTAGAGCTAAGGTTCCTAACTTTTCACATATAGACTTGGATACACTTATGCTTTGCTTTGGGGCAGCTCAAGTGTCACCTCAAGAGAATCTATCTTTGAGAAGAATTGGTTAACTATATAAGACTCGTCCTATGAACTAGACTCTAAGTCTATATGGATAGCAGGTGTACTCCTAGTAGCTGGGACAAATTTTCTATTGGGTGGCCAATATGGAGGTTTTCTACCCTAGGGTTGCCTCTGAACTGGCCTCTTCCTCTGCCTAGTGGAGGTCAAGTCATCCTACCCATATGTTCGAATGGATTAACGAACCATGGGTGGAATTTAACGTCAGGCTCCACTTCCTCCTCCAAGTCTATTTTAGCTCCCTTTTATTTCATTTTTTATTTTCTCTTATCTTTTCTTTTACTGTTTCTCTTTCTTTCTTTTTTTTAAACTTTGGCCAAGTTTGTGAGAATATACTTATTAATTTTGAGGGAGGTAGTAAGCCGCATCCTCATATATGATGACCTCATAAACTATAAATTGCTTGAGATCTCCTTAAACATAGTAGACGATCCCACCTCTCACAAACTTCATAGACTGATGTAGAGAGGATGAAACTATGTTGTTCTCATGCATCTATAGTCCCCCAAGCCAAGCGTTGAAAGATGTATCTGAGTCTATAATATGAAACTTGGCTTCGGTCTTCCAATCATCTATCTCCAAGGGCAACACTATGGAGCCAAAGGCTTGTTGACCTCACTTTTGGAGTGCGAATTCAACTTCCCATCTTAGACTTAGGAGTTTTCTATATGCTAAGACTTCCTCAATGATAAGACACTTCTAATAATTAGGTAAACACTTAACTTAAGCCTAAAAACTTAGAAGGGTTAACCATAGGATTAAGTTATTCCTTAAGGATTAGGATAATCCACCTACCTTACAACCCAAATCAAATACATGTTCACCTTCTCAGACCAAACCTCAAGTTCAATTGAAGCATCAAATCCAAATCCAAACCCAAATTCCAAAATAAATGATTGAAGCCATCAAATCAAACCCCTTCACAACCTATCCATGGACTTAGCCAAATGTTAATCCAAAATAATCCAAAATAAATTGATTTTCTCATAATAAATTTATATCTTCAATCATCTTCCTAAATATAAATCAAATCTACATTTAAATGATCAAAACTAAATCAAACTAATTAAAAACCCTTCCTAAGCCATATGACTTATCCCATGGACTTAGAAAAATCTTAATCCAAATCAAGTCAAACTCAATTGATTTTCTCATAAATCAAACATATTTTCAATCATCTTCATAAATTTAAATGGAATATACATTTAAATCATTAAAACTAAATCAAACCAAATAAAAATCCAAACCTAAGCCACATGACCCAACTCCATGGAATTAGCCAAATTCCTTCATTCCAAATCCAAAATTAAATTGATTTTCTCAATCAGAATCAATATTCACAAATATAAATGAAATCTACAATCATCAAGCCAAACCAAAATCAACCCAAACTAACTTAACCTTTTGACTTGAAATGTTCAAATGAACCAAAACCCATTTGAACCCAAACTAATTACAATTGAATTTATATATCAATCCTAAATCCATATATAAACTCAACTAAATCAAACTCAACAAATCAATAAACCCATTTGGTCCACTTGACCCAAAGTGGCCAATTTGACCTATTTGAGCCAAGTTCTAATCCTACCCAAATCGGATTGAACTAAGCCCATCAAAACCTCCCATCATGATTGTTGATCACTCAAACCAAGTCAACTTGGACATTTGACCAAGTCAACGCCTTAACCCATAAGAACCCAAACTAGTCAAATTGCAACCTAAGCCAAATCCCTTGAAACCAATGATTCATACCAAATCAAAATCAATATTTGAATATGACTTGACCTTCAAATGAGTCGAACATAACCCAATTGGCCCTCTTGACCCAAGTTGACCCAAATTGACTTAAAATGCCAAATTGGGTCAAATCAAAATATAAACCAAATTGATTGTAGCTAATGGCTCAAGTTCATTCCAAATTGATTGTTGAACTTTACCAAAGCCATGATTGGACCCAATTGAAACCAATTGATTTACTTTACCCAAATTGACCTAAAGGTTCAAGTTGGCCTAAATCAAAACCAAATCCAAATCAATTAAAACCAAAGCCTACAATCATCTTCAATTAGTCAACTAAACCCAAGCCAATTTGGACAATTTGGTCAAATTGGTCAACTTAACTCATTTGACCCAAATGAATTCAAATGAGCCAAAATCAAATCTAAGCCAAACCAAACCAAACCAATTGAACCAATACATCCCAAATGATCATTTGAACTTGACCTAATCCTCTGTTTGACCTAATTTGACCAATTGGTCAACTTGACCCAACCTAACATAATTTGACCTAAATGAGTCAAATTGAGCCAAACCTAACCAAATCAACTCTAATTGACTTGATGTTTGGACTAACCCACTTTTGGCTCATTTCAAATCTATCCAAATCAAATCCAATACTAAATGACCATTCTACCCTTGGGTCAAGGGCATCACATGAGAAAAATCACCCATTTAAGTGATCTTTTCCAATCCTTGGCCACTTAGTACTCTCCTAATGGTCCACCAAGGCACCTAAGACATTGGCCAACCTAACCCAAGGGGTGGTTAGGTCGGCCATGACCCATGGGATGTGAAATCACCTCACCCTCCCCATTGGAGCATTTGAAACCCATAAGACACCCATGATTCCTCATTGGCACCACTCCACCTTCAAGCAAATCAAGCCAATCACCTCCTCCACCACCCACAACTTGTTGAGATGGTGGGCCACCATGCCATGCAGATCCCACTCTCCATCAAGATGAGGGAGGGGAGGAAGGTATACACCCTCTCATTTCCACTCAACACACATAAAATCATTCCTCGAGCCTAGCTACCCAACACAAGTTCTAGAGGTCACAAGCTCTAAGCTTGTTCCTCTATCAAAAATTGCCATTCCCGTCAATCCCAAAATAGGACACTCCAATTTCTGACCTAACATCCCCATTTCTCCATCAAACTCAAATTAACTTTGCACGCACCTTCCTTAGGCCTCGTCAAGCAAGAATGAACCATCTCCCAAGCTTCTTGAGCACTAGAGGTGGGACTTTAATCAAAATTGAGCTCCAAATCATCAGTTCATGGCCTTTCGAGCAAACATCAAAGAATTGATCCAATTGGTGCTCGATAAGGATTCATCCCACTAGATGAAGCTTCCTCAATCATTCGATCTACCGATTTTGAGCTCCAGCGAGGTATGCTTCCAAAACCGATCCTTAGGAAAAAATGGGTTGGAGCATTTTGAAGAAAACTTGATCTCGTGTAATCTTGACTGTTAGATCCCCTCCAATCGATGTCGTGAAGTTGTGGGATCCTTTTAGAGTTTATCTGAGTTTGTGTAAGCTTGGATAAAGAAAGCAATGTCGGAAAGACTCCATTCTCCCTCACTAGCATGATGTTAGATCACGCACCATCCATTCCGCTTGATTGGAACGGATGATCGTGATTAGATGCACTAGATCGATCTGATTTAATCCTATTAAGCTATGGGATTAATCATAGCCATTCGATCTTAGATCGAATGGTGGACGAGAAAGCGTGTCTGCCTCTGCCACATTGGTGTTGAGTCAAATAAGTTTTAAGTAAAAATCTTGCTACACCACATGTAAAGCGTGCCACATGGCGCCAATAAGATTAGGCTTTAATTAGGCTTAATTAATCATTTTTAATGGCTGAAAGTTCTAAAAATCATAAAAAATCATAGAGAAATAAAAAATACAAAGTAATACTCATTTTAAAGGTATTCTAGAATAGAATTAATTAAAAATGATCTTACCTAATTTTGAACATTAATTAAGGTTTAATTAAAGTTTAATTATAAAATTTATTAGCTTAATTAATCCTTAATTACTTGAGGAATTAATCTCAAATTTTATGGGTTAATTTAATGGGATGACCTCTATCTCCCATGATTTCTTGGGATTTATTGCTCACTTAATTGAAAAATTGACTAAACCTTAACTACTCTTTTAAGTTAATTAATGATTAATAAATCCCATGAATAGTAACAAATTAGTTAATTAAGTTTATTAATCTTTGTTCAACTTGAGTGAACTAAGGAATAGGGTTGGGACCCCCTAAGTTCATTTCACCCTTTTTTAAAATGAAATTAATTAAGATTTAATTAATTATTTAAATCACTTAAGTAAATTGAAATCATAATCGCATCAAACCTTAATTAATTAAATCATAGGGTGGATCTTTAGATGTTTAATAACCTACATGAGTTTAATGAAATTACGGTTAGTACACATTTATGGGAAAACCATAAGAGTAATTAATTAAGTCACTTAATCTAATTAAATATTAATAATGAGCCAATTGCATTAGGCCCCTTTTATATCCTAGGATCATTGCAAGTTTATTTTCCATGCATATCATGTTGGCTCATAATTATTTAGTTAATTACTTTAAGGTAACATAGGTAAAGGGTAATTCATCTAATTAAAGGTTCAACTTAATTAACCCATAAAATCAACTTAATTGCATTTCTTTAAATTACATCAAATCATTAATGTGGGAATGGGTTTAAAACAAGTGAGATTTCTCTTCTCCTCTTTAAATCAAATGAAATCAAAACTTAATTAATAAGGAAGCTTTGGTTTGCTTTAAATAATCTTATTTGATTGTCCACTTTCTAATCATATTAAATTTGGTATGTCATTTGAATTCATGCATCCATCTTTTCAAAATCAAGTAAAATAAAATGGATTTCCTTTATGTAAGCTTGCATGTGTTGACTTAATTTAATAAATGCATGGCTATTATCACTATTAAATCCAAATATATTTTTTAAAAGCTTATAAATAAAGAATAATATGTGCTATGATGCTAGCTATAAATACATAAGAAATGTATGTGCTTATAGCTTAAGTGTATGAATGTTGAGTTCTCTTTCCTCTATTCATGTGTTGATTTATGTAAGATTGAATGGTAATGGGTATATAGTGACATCCAGGGAACATGAGGCTTTAGTTAGAAGGTCATTTGATTACCTCACTCCCTAGTTTAACAATGATGCGTACCCATTTGGTTTCATTCTTATGTATTTCGATTTGGATAGAGCTTTAATTCATATATATAAATTATTCAATAAAAAAATATACAATCTTTGCATGGTTTTCTTTCCCTCATTTATGTATACATCCATGTGTGTCCAAGAAAAGTAAGTATATAGTCTGGACATCCCAAGAATATGAGGCTTTAGTTAGCCCCAAGGAGGTCATTTGATTACTCACTTCCCTAGTTTAACAATGACATGTACTTGTCGATATCTTTGTACATGTACATGTATATGTGGTTAGTGAATGGAAATCCCATTTTACATTAAAATTGCATGCATTCATAATTGACTAAGTGGTTGAATTAATTAGCCATATGATTTGGAGCTTACTTCTTTTGTTCTTGTATTCGAATTTACATATGTTTGAATGCAAATAAGTATATAGTCTGGACATCCAAAGAATACGAGTATTTAGCTAGCTCCAAGGAGGTCATTTGATTATCTCACTTCCTTGGTTGAACAATGGCACATGCCTATTTAATTTCATTCTTATGTAATTTTTGTATAAGTATTTTAATAAAGTTTTAGATATGTTTAAATAATTCAATCAAATATAATATAAATTTTAAACATATACATACATTCATCATTTAAGTGTGCTATAAAATGTTGCATGTATAGATACACTTAGGATTAAATCATATGCATGTTACATGTGTTGGAAAGGAATGATTTAATATATGTCATGTGGTAGTAATTCAATTAAATTAATCTTAAGAAGCCTTTCATTTTGAATATGATTATTTAAAGTGAA
The DNA here is from genome assembly GCA_021442155.1 of Cymbidium sinense. Taxonomy (NCBI): domain Eukaryota; kingdom Viridiplantae; phylum Streptophyta; class Magnoliopsida; order Asparagales; family Orchidaceae; genus Cymbidium; species Cymbidium sinense. The sequence goes on from CM038216.1 coordinate 214,426,462, forward strand.
CCTAAACTAAGGATTAATTAAATCATTTAGTAAGTAATTCACTAAAGAGAACTAAATCAAATTAAGATAGTTTGGAAAGTAACTTTAGGTAGGGATGAAAGAGGGCAATCCTCTTTTTCTCTCTTTATAACACTTAGTTGCTAACTGTAATCAAATGAAAAAAAAACACAAATTAAAATTCTAAAATCAATTAAACTACTTCATGTGAAATCAACCTTTCATATTAAATTGAATCCTTCTACACTTAGAAAATACAACACTAATGCCTAACAAGACTTACAACACAAGCCTTAATAAACAAGTTAGAATTAAGTCACCACTTCTAGCTCTAAGTTAGGATGGTGTATGCTGTGACGTATGTTTTGTTTTATGATGTATTATTTTAGGTTGGCTGTTAGGGTGTATGCTTTGTAGACTAGATGATAGACCAATATTAACCTAATCATATTTTTTGCAAGGGATTATGCTTAAGGGATACTTAAAAATAAATTTGATTGCTCTTTTTGCAAGTTGCTAAAATCCTTAAGCATAATCCACATTAGGACAGGTGGGCTTAGTTACCCATGTGTAGGGTGCTAAGTCAAAATTATAAATACAACTGCTTAGGATTATGTTTATATTTAGCTAACCTATATTTTGCTAGTGTAGTTAGATTTACTTTCCCCACATAAATGTTATTTTTGCAATAAGATTTAGGAATAGTGATGTGAGGGATTAGGATGAGCATTGGACAGAAGGCTTTGCCTTAGAGTGCTCTGTGATGCCTTTGAAGCAAACACCATCCAAATGAAAGAAGGAACCAAATCAGAAATGGAGATATGAAGAAAGAAGACCCCATAACATTTAATACAACTATAATTATTATTTCATATTCGGTTGTATAATGGGCTCGCTAAACCCTAAATCTAAACCTTAACCCTAACCTAACCCTAAACCCTAGACCTCCATAAACCATAAACTCTAATGACCCTAAACCCTAAACCCACAAACTAAACCTAAAATTATCCTAAATAACCCCTAAACCACAAGCAAACCCTAAACTTTTCCACTAAACACTAAAGCCTAAACCCCAAGATCCTAAACACTAAAACCTGGGCTTAAACACTAAACCCTCCACCACACCCTCCCCAGACCCTGGGCCTAAACTTATAAACTTAAATTTATATCTATAAAACAAAATTAAAATAAAATAAACTAAACCTAAACCTAAACTAAAAGATAAAATGAATAAAATAGATAAAATAAACTAAGATAAAGATATATGAGAAAACTAAACTAAAAGATAAATAAGAGGCCTAAAATAAACTAAATAAACTAAATAAACAAAGTGAATTGGATCTAAGTTGTTCTTATGAAAACCCCAAACCCACAAACCTGGACTAAAACTTGGAGCTTAATACCTAGGCCCAGGCCACTCCCCAAAACCACATGCCTACTGAGCCATAGGCCATAAACCCTACTCTAAATCACTGAGCTCTACTCAACCACAAACCCCTAAATCAAAACCAAGACCCTAAATCTACCCAGACCCTAAACCCAGCTAAACCCTAATACCCTAAACCCTAAACCACAAAGCTAAAAACCTAAACTATAAATAAAGCTTAAAATAAATATATAAAAATCTAAAAAATAAAATAAAACATAAACTAAAATCTAAATCTAAGCTAAACCTAAAAGAAAGATAAATATATATAAACTAAAATAAAATAAATAAAACCCAAACTAAACTAAAAAAAAACAAAAACAAAATAAAAACTAAACCTAAAATAAAAATAAGACAAAATTAAAATAAAATAAAATAAAATCCTAAACCTAAAAAATAAACTTAAAAATAAAAATAAAATAAATAAACCTAAACTAAAATAAATAAAAATTAAACTAACTAAACAAATGTAAACTAAATTAAATATAATAAACTAAAATAAATCTAAACCTAAACTAAAATTAAAATCTAAAATAAACCTAAAATAAGAACCTAATCCAGAAGAAAATAAAACCTAAACTAAACCTAAAATTAAAATAAAACCAAAAAAAATAAAATAAAGAAAACCTAAACTAAAATAAAATAGAAAACTAAACCTAAAAAAGGAAAAAAAACTCAACTAAAAAATAAACATTAACCTAAACCTAAACTTAAAAAATAAACTAAAATAAAAAACTTAAACTAAAATAAATAAACTAAATTAAATAAAAATAAATAAAATAAAATAAACTAAACCAAAATAAATAAATAATAGACTAAATAAACAAAAGAAGAAATGTTGAATATGAATTTCTTCTCTATTTAAAATAAAAAACCCAAAAATCCTAAACCTAGCTAAATCTAAATCCTGGTGAACCTAAACCTACCAAAACCACTACTAAAACCACAACCCTAGGCCTAAAAGGTAAACCTACCTAGGCACTTAAAGTGATACTAAAAAAAAAGAAACTGAACTAAACCAAACCAAACAAACTAAACTAAACTAACCTAAAAAAAGCTAAAAGAATTTAAACTAAATTAATGATAAAAAATAAAAAATTAAAACTAAAGAAAATAATGATAAAATAAAATAAAACATTAAAACTGCTAAAGCGTGACATAAATCTAAAGAGAAAATAAAATAAAATTAAAACTTAAAATAAATTAAAATAAATAAAATAAACTAAAAAAAAATAAAAACTTAAATAAAGTAGACTAAACCTAAAATAATAATAAAAATAAACCTAAAGTAAAATAAAATAAACTAAATAAAACCTAAACTCAATAAACCTAAAATAAACCCCAAACTAAAAAAAACCAAACCTAAAATAAAATAAAATAAACCTAAACCTACTAAAATAAACTAAACTAAAATAAATAAACCTAAACCTAATAACTAAAACTTGATAAAATAAAATAAACTAAAATAAACCTAAACCTAAACTAAATAACATAAAATAAAATATAAAATAAAACCTAAAACCTAAACCAAAAAATAAAATAAAACCTAAACCTAAAACTAAACTAAAATAAACCCACTGGTAAATAAACTAAAATAAATATTAAATTAAATAAAAAAGTAAACCTAAATTAAAATAATAAATAAAATAAACTAAAATAAATAAAATAAACTAAATATAAACCTCTTGGTTTGCTTTTAATAAATAAAACTCTAAAACTCACACCTAATCACTATTCACCCTAAACCCTGGCTAGCCTACCTAAACCCCACACAAAACCTGACCCCAGATCATAAACACTGACCACCCCTCCCTCCACTGATCAACCAAAACTGACCTAGATAAAACCTAAAATTTTAAAAATAAAACCTAAAGCTAAATTTTTAAAACATAATTAATAAAACCTAAAAAACTTAAACCTAAAAAAACTTAAACTTAAACCTATAAAATAAAACATAAACTAAACTAAAATAAAATAAAACCTAAACTAAAAGAAAATAAAATAAACCTAAAATAAAAACCTAAAATAAAATAAAATAAAATAAAATAAACCTAAATAAAATAAAACAAAATAAAAATAAAATAAACCTAAAATAAAAATAAAAAATAAAAAACCTAAACCTAAAAATAAAAAAAAATAAAAAAACCTTAAACTAAAAAAAATCCTAAACTTAAAATAAACAAAATAAAATAAACCTAAACCTAAACTAAAATAAAGAAAACCAAAACCAAAACCTAAAATAAACTAAACTTAAACCTTGAACTAAATAAAATAAAATAAAATAAAACTAAACCTAAACCTAAATTGTAAACCTAAAAAAATAAAATTAAAACCTAAACCTAAACCTAAACCTAAAAATAAAAAATAAAACCTAATCCTAAAAATAAAATAAAAATAAAACTAAACTGAAAAATAAACATAAATGTAATCCTAAACCTAAAAAATGAACTAAAATAAACTAAACCTAAAATAAAAATATAATAAATAAAATAAAATAAATCAAAACCTAAACTAAAATAAACTAAACTAAAATAAATAAATTCTTAACTTAAACCTAAAATAAACTAAACCTAAACCTAGACCTAAACTAAATAAAATAAAATAAACTTAAAATAAACCTAAACTTAAACTAAAAAATAAAATGTAAAAACAAACTAAAATAAAACCTACTAAAACAGGAAAAAAAAATAAAATATAAATAAACTAAAACCTAAAAGTCAAAATTTAACTAAACTAAAGATAAAATAAAAATAAAACTCACTAAAAAAATAAACTAAACCTAAACCTAAAAGAGAAAGTAAAATGAAAACTCTAAACTAAAAATAAATAAATCAAAAATAAATAAACTAAACTAAATAAAAAACTTAAATAACAATAAAAAAATAGAATAAACTAAAATAAATTAAATAAACTAAATTAACATAAACCTACTAGTTTACTTAATTTAAAAAATAAAAAAACACAAACAATAAATCTTAAACCCTAAACCCTAAATCCTAAACATGATGTTAATCTGACCCAAAACCCACTACCAAACCCAAACCTAAACCCCAAACCTGGCAGTAAACCCTAAACTCTAAACCTAAACCCTAACCCCACAAAACCCCTAAAGCCTAAACCTAAACTAAACCATGATTAAGTAACTTTATGAAAGTTGATCTTAAAGAAGTCATGAGAGGTTGAGAAATACAAAGTTGGTGCTCCTACCCATGTTGTCTTGTTACTTTTCTTGATGTTGTGGTTCCCCAAGGTAGCATTGGTTTGGATCCTTCATAGAACTATTTCTTCCAGGTTCTATTGAAATTATCACCCCGATTAAGCTAATTAAAAAAGGCAATAAGGTGGGATCTTCAGAGGCTGTTCTCCTCGCTAAGCTGGGGACTACGCCATTATCTTATGGCCTTATCGTCTAGTCTGCGTATGATAATGGTTTAGTGTTCAGCCCTGAGGTGCTTGACCTCACTAAAGATGATCTCATCGAGAAGTTTTTGGTAGCCCTTTTAATGATCACTTCTCTCTCACTAGCCCTCTCTTATCCCACCCTTGCTATAGTGTCCCACATGTTCATCAACGCTTACAAGAATGTCCTCACCATCCCGATTGCCACTGATTACACATACCCGCATGCCAAGAAGGTTAAGAAGTATTTGAAAGATCCTAGTAAATTTGATGTGGTCTTGATGCTTACGCTACTCTTACTTTATTCTTCTTGGTCAAAGCTGTAATGGAAGAGAAGAAGGAAGAGCCTGCTGAGCTATCTATTGATGATATGAGTTTCAGCTAGTTCACTAAGCTTTATTGTCCTTCTATAAAATTAAATTTTATTATCTCTAAGATTTAAATCAATATTTTAAATACTATTTTTATGAATTTTTGAATTACATTTCATTTTATCCTATTTTTAGTTGTTAGAGAATAATATCTTATTTAATTTGGTGTTTTCTTGTCTATTATGGAATCATTTGAGTTTAAAATTCAAAAAAAAACTAAACCCTAAACCCTAAAAGCATAAATCATAAAAGCCTAAACCCTAAACTCTAAACCCTAAACCCTAGGCCATTAACCCTAAACCATAAAGCATAAACTCAAAAACCCTAAACCATAAACCCTAAACCCTAAACCCTAAACCCTAACTATAACCCTAAACCCAAACCATAAACCTTAAACCCTAAACTCTAAAACCTTAAAGACTAAACCCTAAACCAATATCCCTAAACCTTAAAAACCCTAAACCCTAAAGTTTGAACACTAAACTGTAAACCTAAACCTCCAACCCTAAACCTATAACCCTAAACCCTAAACTCTAAACCTCAAACCTTAAATCCAAACCCTAACCCTAAACCCTAAACCCTAAAAGAATAAACCCTAAAATTCTAAACCCTAAACCCTAAACCCTAAACTCTAAACCCTAAACCCTAACTCTAAATATTAAACCCTAAATCCCAAACCCTAAACCTAAACCTAAAGTAACTAAATAAATTAAAAAAAATAAACCTAAACCCTAAAACCTAACAAACCTAAACCTTAAACATAAGAATGGGCAGAACCTTGATGGAAGGAACATCATTCCATGCTCGTCTAGAGTTGGTGGTGGAGGTAAGGGTGCTCCTTGGTGGTGGGGATCTGGATGTGCTGGTGGATATGGAGGTGGTAGTCAGAATAGTGATGGTTATGGAGGAAGGAGGAGCAACGGAGGTTATAACCGTGGTGGTGATAGAGGGAGAGATCTGGGATATGATGGTGGATCTCGCTACTCGAGAGTCCGGGGTGGTTCTGATGGGAATCGGAGAAACTTAACAATAGCCGATCCAATCTACTGGTTATGGAACTATGTCATTATAATAGAGACGATTCTAGTTATCTACAGTTTTTATCTTGCTCTTTGCGTGCCCATTTTTTATATATGTCATCGCTTGTGTCTTAGAAAACTTGGTGTGTTACTTGGTTGATGAAATCAAAAAGCAGAAATGTTGAATCTAAATTTGTTCTCTGTAAAAAAAAAATAAAAATGCTAAGCCTTGAACTAAAACCTGAACCCTAAACCTAAAACCTAAACCCTAAACACTTTAAATAAAAGAAATAAAAAATAAAAATAAAAATACTAACCCTAAACCCTAAACCCTAAACCCTAAACCTACAACACTAAACCCTAAACCCTAAACCCTAAACCTTAAAACCCTAACTAAACCCTAAACCTAAAACCTTAAACTAACCCTAAACCTCAACCCTACCCTAAACTCAAGCACTTACCATAAACCTAAACCTAAACCTAAACCCTAAAACCTAAAACCTACATAATCTATATAAAACTTAAAAATAAAATGCATAAATAAATCTTAACCTAAATAAAAACCTAAACTAAAACCTAAACCTAAATCAAAACCTAAACCTAAACCTAAACTTGAAATAAAATATAAACTAAACTAAAATAAAATAAATAAAACCAAAACTAAAAATAAAATAAAATAAATAAAATAAAAACTAAATAAAATAAAACTAAACGAAAATAAAATTAAAATAAACCTAAAGAAAATTAAAGAAACCAAATAAAAAAACCTAAATAAAATAAAAAAAATAAAAAATAAAACCTAAAAAACTAAAAGAACATAAACCTACAACAACAACAACAACAACAACAAGCCTTAATCCCACTTGGGTTGGATTACATGAATCCTTAAACCATTGTGTCAATTAGTGTCAAATTCTCATCTAATTCAAGTATACTAAGATCATTATTTATACATCTTAACCAAGTCTTTTTTAGGTCAACCTCTACCTTTCTTAACATAAGGCAAATCTAATGTATCTACTCTCTGTCATCATACTAGGCTTTATGTGGCCAAACCATCTAAGGCGACTCTCCCTAATCTTATCTACCACTGGAGCTACTCCAAAATTCCCGAACATAAACCTAGAATAAATAAAATAAAATAAACCAAAACCTAAACCTTAAACTAAAATAAACTAAACCTAAACCCTAAACTAAATAAAAAAATAAACTAAAAATAAACTTAAACATAAACTAAAAAATAAATCCTAAAAATAAAGCTAAAACCTAAACTTAAAAAATAAAATGAAAATATAAACCTAAACCTAAAAATAAAAAATAAAACCTCATAAAATAAAAATAAAACTATACTAAAAATAAACCTAATCCTAAACCTAAACCTAAAAAATAAACTAAAATAAATATACTTAAAAAATAAATAAACTAAACTAAATAAAAATAAAAATTCACCTAAATAATAATAATAATAAAATAAAATAATGTTAATAAAAAATAAACCAAATAAACCAAATAAACCTAAACCTATGAGTTTACTTAATTTAAAAAAAGTAAAAAAATAAAAAATAAAAAGATAAAAAAAACTGTAACCCTAAACCCTAAACCCTAAAAGTAACCATAAACCCTAAACCTACAACCCTAAACCCTAAACCCTAAACCCTAAACCCTAAACTTTAAAACCTTAAACTAAACCTAAACCAAACCATAAACCCTAAACCTTAAAACCCTAAATCTGAAACAAATCTTAAACCTAAACCACTAAAGACCCTAAACTCTAAATCTAAAACTTAAACCCTAAAAACCTTAAAATCTAAACCTAAACTAAATAAAACCAAAAAGTAAAATAAATAAAATAACATAAACCTAAATAAAAAAATAAAAACTTGAACATAAACATAAAAAAAAGTAAAAAAAAAAAACTAAAATAAAATAAAATAAATAAAAACCTAAATTAAACTAAAAAATAAAATAAACCTGAAAATAAAAAGCCTAAATAAAATAAAAACTAAACATAAAATAAAAAAAATAAAATAAAAATAAAATAAAAACTTAAACCTAAAAAATAAACCTAAAAATAAATAAAAAATAAAACTTAAACCCTAAACTTGAAAAACCTAAATCTAAAATAAACCTAAACCTAAGCTAAAATAAACTAAAATAAAATAAATAAAACTAAACGTAAACCTAAAATAAACAAAACTTAAACCCTAAACTAGTTAAAATAAAATAAACTGAAATTAAACCTAATCCTAAACTAAAAAATAGAACCAAAAAATAAATCTAAAATAAAAACCTAAAACCTAAACCTAAACCTAAAATAATAAAATAAAGACCTTAACCTAAACCTAAAAATAAAAAATAAAATTGAAACATAGAAAATAAAATAAAAATAAAAATAAACTAAAAAATAAGCATAAACCTAAACCTAAACATAAAAAATAAACTAAAATAACAAAATTAAATAAAAATAAAAAAACAAAATATATAAACTAAACTAAATAAAACTAAAGAATAAACCTAAATAAAATCAAAAAATAAAATACACCAAAATAAATAAGAAATAAACTAAATAAACTAAATCTATCATTACTTATTTAAAAACTAAACCCTAAAACTAAAAATAATAAACCACCCAAACCACTGAGCCTAAACTACTGAGCCTTCTCAACCCTAAACACTACCTAAATGAGCCAAAAAATCCTAAACCATACCTAAAACATAAACCCTAAAACTAAATAAACCAGCCAAGTAACCCTAAACCCTAAACCATCAAAACCACTGAAAACTGAGGCCAAACACTAAAATGTAAAAACCTAAACTAAACCCTAAACCCTAAATCTTAAAACCCTACCCAAAATCATAAATCTTGAGCACCTAAACCCCCCATGGCATACCAACCTAAACTAAACAAAACATATAATAAAAGAAATAAAAAAAACTAAAGTAAAACTAAATAAACTAAAATAAACAAAATAGTAATGTTGAATGGTTTGTTCTCGTTAAAACCCTAAACCTGAACTAACTTGAGCTTACCCTGACCCAAACCTAAATCCTAAAACCACAAACCTAAATCTTGACCATAAACAGCCACACTCTGAGCCCTAAATCCTAAATCCAACCAAAACCTAAATCCTAAACCCACCTGAGCCTACCCTAAACCCTAAACCCTAAACTAACCTGCCCTAGGCACGAAATTAAAACTGACATAAAACAGCATAAAAATAAAATATATAAAAAATCTAAACCGAAATAAAATAAAAAAATAAGCTAAAATCTAAACCTAAACCTAAACCTAAACCTATACCTAAAAAGAAAATAAAATAAAAATAAAATCTAAATTAAAATAAAAAAAATTTAAACCCAAACTAAACTAAAAAAATAAGAAACCAAAATAAAATAAAAACTAAACCTAAAATAAAAATAAAATAAACTTAAAATAAAATAAAATAAAAACCTAAACCTAAAAAATAAACCTAAAAATAAAAATAAAATAAACCTAAACATAAATAAAAATAAATTAAACTAAAATAAATAAAACCTAAACCTAAACTAAAAATAAACTAAACCTAAACTAAATAAAATACAATAAACTAAAAATAAACCTAAACCTAAACTAAAAAATAAAACCTAAAAAATAAACCTAAAATGGAACCTAAAACCTAAACCTAAGAAGAAAATAAAGACCTAAACTAAACTTAAAAATAAAATAAAACCTAAACCAAAAAAAATAAAATAAAATAAACTAAACCTAAAATAAAAAGAAAACCTAAACCTAAAGAGAAAATAAAAAAAACTCAACTAAAAAAATAAACAAAAACCTAAACCTAAACCTAAAAAGTAAACTAAAATAAAAAACCTAAACTAAAATAAATAAAATTAAAATAAATAAACTAAATTAAATAAAACTAAAAAAATAAACATAAATAAAATAAAATAAAATATACTAAAATAAATAAAAAATAAACTAAATAAACAAAAGAAGAAATGTTGAATATTAATTTGTTCTCTATTTAAAATAAAAAAAAACCAAAACCTAAACACTGAAGCTAAAACATGATCCAAACCAAACCTAACCACTGACCCAACCCTAAACTCTGACCACAACTGAGCCACAAACAAATCTTACCCACTACCTTTCTAAACCTAAAAAACCCACATGAGCCCTAGGCAAAAAGCTAAACCCACCCTGACCCCAGACCCCCCACCCTGACCTCCTAAATAACCCTAAAATCTAAAATCTATATAAACTAAATAAACCTAAAATAAAATTTAAACAGTAAATAATAAATAAAATAAATAAATATAAACTAAACCTAAACTGGACCTAAACATAAACCTAAAATATTAAACAAATAAAATAAATAAACCGAGTACACTAAAAAAAATTTATAAATAAAAAAACCTAAAATAATAATAATGTAAACCTAAAATAAAATAAAATAAAAATTAAATAAAAATTTAAACTTAAATAATAAACCTAAAATAAAACCTAAACCCAAAATAAAAAAACCAAAACCTATAATAAAAATAAAATAAACTTAAACCTTAACTAAAATAAACTAAACTAAAATAAATAAAACCTAAACCTAAACCTGAAATAAACTAAACCTAAGCCTAAACCTAAACTAAATAAAATGAAATAAACTAAAAATAAACCTAAACCTAAACTGAAAAAAATAAACCTAAAATAAATAAACTAAATTTAATAAAAATAAAAATAAACCTAAATTAAAATAAAATAAATAAAATAAACTAAAATAATTTAAAATAAATAAAAAATAAACTAAATAAACCTAAACCTATGAGTTTACTTAAGTTTAAAAATAAAAAAAATAAAAAATAATGAAAACTCTAACCCTAAACCCTAAATCCTAAACCATAAAACCCTAAACCCTAAATCGTTAAACCCTAAATCCTAAACCCTAAACACAAAAACTTACAACCTTAAATCATAAGCCCTAAACAACAAACCCTAAACCTTAAACCCTAAACCCTAAACCCTAACCCTAATCCCTAAACACCAAAAACCTAGAAACCTAAACCTAAATTAAATAAAACCTAAAAATTATTAAAAATTAAAAAACCAAAAGCTAAATAAATTAAAAATATATAATTAATAAAAACCTAAATTAAAATCAAAACCTAAACCTAAACCTAAACTTAAACCTAAATCTGAAAACAATAAAATAAAATAGAAATAAATTAAAAAATAGATAAATAATAAACTAAATTAAAAAAATAAAGTAGACCTAAAAATAAAAAACCTAAATAAAAATAATAAAACATAAAATAAAAATAACATAAACCTAAAATAAAATAAAATAAAAACTAAATAAAAAGCTAAACCAATAAAATAAACCTAAAAATAAATAAAAAATAAAACCAAAACCTTAAACTAAAAAAATCTAAACCTAAAATAAACAAAATAAAATAAACCTAAACCTAAACTAAAATAAATAAAACCTATACCTAAACCTAAAATAAACTAAACTCAAACCCTAAACTAAATAAAATAAAATAAACTAAAAATAAACCTAAACCTAAACTAGCAAATAAAACCTAAAATAAAAACCTAAAACATAAAAATAAAAAATAAAATAAAAACCTAAACCTAAACCTAAGCCTAAAATTTAAAAATAAAACCTAATCCTAAAAATAAAATAAAAATAAAACTAAACTACAAAATAAACATAAACATAAACCTAAACCTAAAAAATGAACTAAAATAAATAAACCTAAAATAAATAAGCTAAACTAAATAAAAAATAAGTAAACCTAAATAAAATTAAAATATAATAAATAAATAAAATAAATAAATTAAATAAACCTAAACCTGTCGGGTTTGCATAATTTAAAAATGCCTAAACTAAACCTAAATCAACCCTAATTCCTAAATCTTAAACCCTAAAACTACCCTGGCCCTTAAACCTAAAAAACTAAACCCTTAACCTAATAACCTACCCTAAACTAAACCCTAAGATCTTAAAGCCTAAACCACTGGCCACTAAACCTAAACCTAAATAAACCTACAATAAATAAATCACAAACCTAAACCAAAATAAAATAAATATAATAAAATAAAATAAAAACCTAAAATAAAACCTAAACCTAAACCTAAAAATAAAATAAAATAAACTAATATAAAGTAATTAATAACCTAAACAAAACTAAATAAAATAAACTAAACCTAATAACAAAAAATCTAAAGAAAATAAAAACTAAATCTAAAATAAAAATAAAATAAACCTAAAAAAACTAAATAAAAGCCTAAACCTGAAAAAAAAACTTAAAAATAAATAATAAATAAAACCTAAACCCTAAACAAAAAAAACCTAAACCTAAAATAAAAATAAAATAAACAAAATAAAGTAAACCTAAACCTAAACTAAAATAAACTAAACTAAAATAAATAAAACCTAAGCCTAAACCAAAAATAAACTAAACCTGAAACAAAACCTAATCTAAATAAAATAAAATAAACCAAAAAAATAAACTTAATCCTAAACTAAAAAAATAAAATATTAAAATAAACCTAAAATAAAATCATAAAATATAAACCTAAAAAAATAAAATAAAAATCTAAACTTAAACATAAAAATAAAAAAATAAAACCTATACCTTAAAATAGAATAAAATAAATCTCAACTAAAAATTAACCTAAACTAAAAATAAACTAAAATGAAAAAACCTAAACTAAAATAAATAAACTTAAAATAAATAAATTAAACTAACTAAAAATAAAAATTAAACATAAATAAAAATTAAAAATAAAATAAACTAAAATAAATAAAAAATAACCTAAATAAACTAAATAAACTAAATAACCCAAAACCTACCGGTTTACTTAATTTAACCCTGAACATAAACCCTACGCTAACCTTAAACCCTAAAATAATAAAAAAAACTTAAACCTATAGGTTTACTTAATTTAGAAATAAACCTAAACTAAAACCTGAACCTTAAACCAAAAACCTATACCATAAACCCTAAACCCTAACAAAATAAAAAAAAAAAAAGAATAAATACAAAGTCAATAAAAAACCCTAATCCTAAAACTAACCCTAAACCTAAATCCTAAACCACAAACCCCTAAACCTAAACTAAACCCTAAACCCAGGCAAAACCCTAAAATAAACTCTAAATCCTAAACCCACAAACCTAAATCTAAAACCCTAAACCTAAACCCTAACACTACCCAAAAACCCTAAACCTAAACCCTAAATCCCATCCTAAACCCCAAACCATAAACCCTAAACACTAAACCCTAAACTAAACTAAAAAACCACAAACCCTAAAACCTAAAACCTAAACTTAAAATAAAATAAATTAAAATAACCTATAACTGTGAGGGATTGCCATCGTGGTGGTGGGGGGAGATCGGGGAGATGGTGGATCCCATTACTCGAGAGGAGGGGTGGTTTTGATGGGAACTGGAGAGACTTTATGTGTTACTTGGTTGATGAAAACTAAAAGAAGAAATGTTGAATTTGAATTTGCTCTTTGTTAGAAAAAAAAATGAAAACCCTAAACCCTAAACTAAAATCTAAACTCTAAACTTAAACTTAAACCCTAAACCCTAAAAATAAAAAAATATTAAAAAATAATATAAACTAAAACCTAAACCCAACTAACCAAATCCTAAACCTAAACTAACCCTAAACCCTAAACCTTTAACCCTACTAAACTTTAATCTTGACCCTAAACCCCAAAACCCTAAACCTAAAACCATAATTAAACCATAAACCCTAAATCCTCCTAAACCCTAAACCTAAACCCTAAACCCTCCACCCCCTCCTACCTTCCCCAAACCTAAAAAACTTAAAACCTAAATAAACTAAATAAACATAATAATTAAATAAATAAAAACTAAATAAAATAAAACAAATAAATAAAACTAAACCTAAACCTAAAAAATAATAAAATAAAAAAATAAAATAAACTAAAATAAAATAAATAAAACTTAAACTAAATTAAAATAAACCTTAGAATAAAAAAACATAAATAAAATACAAACTAAACATAAAATAAAAATAAAATAAACTTAAAATAAGATAAAATAAAAATCTAAACCTAAAAAAATAAACCTCAAAATAAATACAAAATAAAACATAAAAACCTAAACTAAAAAAAACTAAACCTAAAATAAAAATATAATAAACACAATAAAATAAATAAAAACTTAAACTAAAATAAACTAAACTAAAATAAATAAAACCTAAACCTAAACCTAAAATAAACTAAAACTAAACCTAAACCTAAACTTAATAAAATAAAATAAACTAAAAATAAACCTAAACATAAAGTAAAAAATAAAATCTAAACATAAACTAAAATAAAAACCTAAAACCTAAACAGAAAAAAAAAATATAAACCTAAACCTAAACCTAAAAGTCAAAAATATAACCTAAACCTAAAAGATAAAATAAAAATAAAACTCAACTAAAAAATAAACCTAAAGGAAAACCTAAAAGATAAAGTAAAATAAAAATTCTAAACTAAAAATAAATAAACTAAACTAAATAAAAAAATAAACCTAAATAAAAAAAATAAAATAATCCTAAACCCTAAAAAACCCTAAACCTTAAACCCTAAACCTTAAACCTTAAACCTTAAACCTTAAATCTTAAACTTTAAACCCTAAACCCTAAACCCTAACCCTAAAACTTAAACCCTAAAAGCATAAACCATAAAAGCCTAAACTCTAAACCCTAAACCATTATTGAGCTGATTTTTATGAAAGTTGATCTTAAAGAAGTTAGTGAAGAGGTTGAGAAATACAAAGTTGGTGCTCTTGCCCATGTTGGTCTTATTGCACCTATTGAAGTTGTGGTTTCCCCAGGTAGCATTGGTTTGGATCCTTCACAGACCACTTTCTTCCAGGTTCTATTGAAATTATCACCCCGGTTAAGCTGATTAAAAAAGCAATAAGGTGGGATTTTCAGAGGCTGCTTTCCTTGGTAAGCTATGGACTAGGCCATTCTCTTATGGCCTTATCATCCAGTCTGTGTATGATGATGGTTCAGTGTTTAGTCCTGAGGTGCTTGACCTCACTAAAGATGATCTCATCGAGTTTTTGCGACCCTTTGATCACTTCTCTCTCACTGGCCCTCTCTTATCCCAGCCTTGCTACAACATCCCACATGTTCATCAACGCTTACAAGAATGTCCTCACCATCATGATTGCCATTGATTACACATACCCATAAGCCGAGAAGGTTAAGGAGTATTTGAAAGATCCTAGTAAATTTGATGTGGCTGTTGTGCCTGATGCTTTTGCTACTCTTACTGTTGCTACTTATCTTGTTACTATAATGGAAGAAAAGAAGGAAGAGCCTGCTGAGCAATCTGATGATGATATGGGTTTCTTCTTGTTCGACTAAGCTTTGTTGTCCTTCTATAAAATCAAATTATATTATCTCTAGGAGTTAAATCAATTTTTGAAATAATATTTTTATGAATTTTTTAATTACATTTTATTTTATCCTATTTTATTAGATGTTAGAGAATAATGTCTTATTTGATTTAGTAATTTCTTGTCTGGTATGGAATCATTTGAGTTTAAAATTAAAAAAAACCTAAACCCTAAATCTTAAGCCTTAACAGTTAACTTTAAACCCTAAACACCAAACCCTAAACTTAAACCTAAAGTAACTAAATAAATTAAAAAATAAACCAGAACCCTAAAACCTAATAAATCTAACCCTAAACCCTAAGAATGGGCAGAACCTTGATAGCATGAACATCACTGTCAACTAGGCTCTGTCTAGATCTAGCGGTGGAGGCGAAGGCGGAGGCGTCGGTAATCGTAGTGTTGGTGGAGGATCTAGAGGTGCTGGTGGATATGGAGGTGGTGGTCAGAGCAGTGGTAGTTATGGAGGTGGGAGGAGCAATGAAGGTTACAGCCGTGGTGGTGGCGGAGGGAGAGATCAGGGATATGATGGTGTATCCCTCTACTCGAGAGGCCAGGGTGGTTCTGATGGGAACTAGAGAAATTGAAGAAAGGCCGATCTGGTATGCTGCTTATGGAACTATGTCTTTGTAGTAGAGATGGTTTTAGTTAACTAGGGCTTTTGATTTGCTCTATGCGTGCTCATTTTTGATCTATGCCATTGCTCGTGTCTTAGAAAACTAGGTGTGTTACTTGGTTGATGAAATCGAGAAGAAGAAATGTTGAATTTGAATTTGTTCTCTATTAAAAAAGCCAAAATCTTTAAACCCTAAACCAAAACTTGAACCCTAAACCTAAACCCTAAACCCTAAACCCTAAAAATAAAAAAAATAAAAAAACCCTAACCCTAAACCCTAAACCCTAAACTTTAAACCTTAAACCCTAACCCTAAACCCTAAACCCTAAAACCCTTAACCATAAACCTAAACCCTAAACCCTAAATACTAAAGCTAAACTTAATGTAACTAAAAAAAAATTAAAAAATAAACTTAAACACTAAAACCTAATAAACCTAAACCAAAACCTTAAGAATGGGTAGAACCTTGATGGTAGGAACATAACCATTAATTAGGCTAGTTAGATGTGGTGGTGGAGGCGAAGGTTGAGGCATTGGTTATAAGAGTGGTGGTAGGGGATCTGGAAGTGTTGGTGGATATGGAGGTGGTGGTCGGTGTAGTGGTTGATATGGAGGCGGGAGGAGTGACAGAGGTTATACTCGTGGTGGTGGTGGAGGGAAAAATGAGGGATATGATTATGGATCCCTCTAATAGGTAGGCTAGGGTGGTTTTGATGGGAACTAGAGAAACTGAAGAATGGCTTATAGAACTATGTCTTTACAGTAGAGATGGTTTTATTTATCTAAGGTTTTTAATTTGTTCTATGTGTGCGCATTTTTTATCTATGTCATCGCTTCTATCCTGGAAAACATGGAGTGTTACTTCGTTGATGTAATCAAGATAAAGAAATGTTGAATTTGAATTTTGTCACTGCTAAAAAAATAAAAGCCCTAAACCCTAAACTAAAACCTGAACCCTAAACCTAAAACCTAAACCCTAAACCATAAAAATACATAAAAAATAATAAAAAAATACCCTAACCCTAACACTAACTCTAAATAGTAAACCCTAAACATTAAAACCCAAAACCTTAAACCCTAAACCCTAAACCTTAAATCATAAACCCTAAACTGTAAAAACCTAAAAACCTAAACCTAAACGAAATAAAACATAAAAATAAAATAAATAAATAAACCTAAACCTAAAAAAAAATAATAAAATAAAATAAAAACCTAAACTAAAACCTAAACCTATAAATAAAATAAAATAAAAATAAAACTAAAATAAATAAATAAAAACCCAAACTAAACTAAAATATAAAATAAACCTAAAAATAAAAAACCTAAATAAAATAAAAACTAAACAAAAAATAAAAATAAAATAAACATAAAATAAAATAAAACTAAATATTAACCTAAACCTAAAAATAAACCTAAAAATAAAACCTAAAATAAATTAAAATAAAACTTAAAACTAAACTAAAAAACCTAAATCTAAAAAAACAAAATAAAATAAACCTAAACCTAGTTAAAAATAAGCAAATAAATAAAACCTAAACCTAAACCTAAATTAAATTAAACCAAAACCCTAAAAAATAAATAAAATAATAAAGCCAAACCTAAAGAAAAAAACCAAAAACTAAAATAAAGAAAATATAATAAACTAAAATAAAAAACTAAACCTAAACCTAAATAAACTAAACTAAACTAATAAAATAAAATAAAAAATAAACCTAACTAAACAAAAAATAAACCTAAAATAAACCTAAAATATAAACTTAAAATCTAAACCTAAAATAAAATAAAGCTACCTAAACCAAAATAAACCTAAATTAAATAATAAAACTAAACTAAAATACATAAACCTAAACCTCCTAAACCACCTAAAATCTAAAATAAAACCTAAACTAAAATAAATAAACCTAAAATAAATAAATTAAACTAAATAAAATAAAAACAAACCTAAATATTATAAAAGATAAAATAAACTAAAAAAAACTAAACTACCTCTTGGTTTGCTTGGTTTTTTAAATACCCTACCACTGAGCCTTAAATCTACTTTCACCAAACCCTGACCTACCCTAAATCCTGGGCCACCACCCCCAGGCCTAAACTCTGACCCCACCCCACCTGAGCCTAAACTGACCCTGAGCACTGACTTACCCAGGCCCTGGGCACAAATACTAAACTAAAAACCCTGAGCTAGGCTAGTGTCCATCCTGACCCAAAATACTGGCCAGGCCTGACCCTGGCCCTGGGCCTGGGCCTGGGCCTTACCTGGGCCAAATGCTGGGCCACAGGCCACAATCTGACTCTGAGGCCCTAAGGCATGGGCCCTGACCTGACTAAACTTAGGCCCTAAAAATGAATCCAAGACCCTGGGCCTGGGCCCTAGGCCCTAATGACACCACCCCAAACCATGGGCCCTACTGACTAGGCCAAATCCACTTACCAAAAGCTGACCTGAGCCAAGATCCTTCAAACCTGACAGTTTAAACTGGGCAACCTAATCTCTGACCCTACTCTAAACTCTAAACTAAATCCTTAATCTAAACCCTAAACCCAAACCTAAACCTAACCTAAACCCAAACTCAAAGAATAAATCCACAAAACCCCAAACTAAAAGCAAACCACGAACTCTAAACCTAAACCCTAACCCACAAATCTTAAACCTAAATCCCAAACCCTAAACCTAAACCTAAAGTAACTAAATAAATTAAAAAAAAAAATAAAACCTAAACACAAGCACAGAAACTAAACCTTAAACATAAGAATGGGCAGAACCTTGATGGAAGGAACATCACCGTCAACCATGCTCAGTCTAGAGTTGGAGGTGGAGGGGAAGGTGGAGGTTATCGCAGTAGTGGTGGGGGATCTAGAGGTGCTGGTTGATATGGAGGTGGTGGTCAGAATAGTGGTGGTTATGAAGGCAGGAGGAGCAATGGAGGTTATAGCTGTGGTGGTGGCAGGGGGAGAGATCTGGGATATGATGGAGGATCTCGCTACTCAAGAGGCCTAGGTGGTTCTGATGGGAATTAAAGAAACTGAAGAATGGCCAATTTGATCTACTGCTTATGGAACTATTTCATTATAATAGACATGATTCTAGTTATCTAGGGTTTTTATTTTGCTCTTTGCATGCCCAATTTTTATATATGTCGTCGCTTGTGTCTTAGAAAACTTGGTGTGTTGCTTGGTTGATGAAATCAATAAGAAGAAATGTTTAATCTAAATTTGTTCTCTATTTAAAAAAACTAAAAATGCTAAGCCCTAAACTAAAACCTGAACCCAAAACCTAAAACTTAAACCCTAAACCCTAAATAAAAAATAAAAATAAAAAAATAAAAATAAAAAATACAACCTAAACCTAAACTCTACCCTAAACCCACAAACCACAAATCCACAACCCAAACCCTAAACCCAAACCCTAAAACCCTAAACCCACCAAACTAACCCTACCCAAATCTAAACCCTCAAACCCCCACAACCTACCAAAACCCTAAACCCTATATAAACTAAAATATAAATAAAAACCAACTAAACTAAAATAAACTAAACTAATAAATTAAACTAAAATATAAAAAAATAAATATCCTAAACCTATTAAATAAAAAATAAACTAAAACCTAAACATTAAATAAAACCTAAATACTAAACTAATAAAATGAAATATAAATAAAAAACTTAAACCTAAAAAAAATAAAATAAAACTATACTAAAAAAAATAAACTAATCCTAAAATAAAAACAAAATAAAATAAAAAAACCTAAACTAAAATAAATAAACTTAAAATAAATAAACTAAACTAAATAAAAATAAAAATTAACATAAATAAAAAAAATAATAAAATAAAATAAAGTAAATAAAAAATAAATTAAATAAATTAAATAAATTAAATAAATCTAAACCAATGAGTTTACTTAATTTTTAAAAAGAATAAAAAATTAATAATAAAAAAAATTAAACCAAACCACAAACCCAAACTAAACTAAAACTAAACCCTAAACCATAAACTTTAATACTCCAAACCTTAAACTTTAAACCCTAAACATAAACCCTAAACCTTAAAATCATAAATCATAAATCATAAACCCTAAACCCTAAACCCTAAACCCCAAAATGTAAACCCTAAATCTTTAACCCTAAACCCTGAAAACCAAAAAATTTAAACCTAACCTAAATAAAACTAAAAAGTAAATAAAAATAAAATAACATAAACCTAAATAAAATAAAAAAAATAAAATCCTGAACCAAACATAAAAATAAAATATTATAAAAAAAACTAAACTAAAATAAAATAAATAAAAACCTAAACTAAAGTAAAAAATAAAATAAACCTAAAACTAAAATGCCTAAATAAATTAAAATTTAAACATAAAAGAAAAATAAAATAAACCTAAAATAAAATAAAATAAAAATTAAATAAAAACGTAAACCTAAAAAATAAACCAAAAAATAAACATAATAAAATAAACATAATAAAAACCTAAATCTAAAAAAAACCTAAATCTAAAATAAATGTAAAAAATAAACCAAAACCTAAGCTAAAATAAACTAAACTAAAATAAATAAAACCTAAATTTAAACCTAAAATAAACTAAACCTAAACTCTAAACTAAATTAAATAAAATAAATTTAAAATAAACCTAAATCTAAACAAAAAAATTAAACCTAAAAATAAACCTAAAACCTAAACCTAAAACCTAAGCCTAAAAAAATATAATAAAGACCTAAACGTAAACATAAAATGAAAAAATAAAATTGAAACCTAGAAAATAAATAAAAATCAAACTAAATTAAAAAATAGACATAAACCTAAACCTAAACATAAAAAATAAACTAAAATAAAAATCTAAAATAAAAATAAAAAAACCTTAAATTATATAAATTAAACTAAATAAAATTAAAAAATAAACGTAAATAAAAATTAAAAATAAAATAAGCCAAAATAAATAAGAAAATAAACTAAAATAAAAGTAAATAAAATAAATAATGATTAACTTAATTAATAAAAAATACAAACCTAAAAAACCAAAATAATAAATAAACCTAACCTAAACCACAACCCTAAATACTAACTAAACTAAACCCTAAACCCTAAACTAACCATAAACTAAACCATAAACCCAAATCCTAAATCCTAAAGCTAAAATTTAAACCCCAAAAATAACCCTAAACCCAAGCTAACCTAAACCCTAATCCACTAAACCCTAAAATAAACCCTCAAACCTAAACCACAAAAGCTAAAACTAAAGCCTAAACCACAATCTTTAAAATAAATCCTAAAACCATAAATCCTAAACCATAACCTAAAATCTAAACTGACAACAAACTAAACTAAAGCCTAAAATAAACCCCAAAACCATAAACTAATCTAAGCCCAAAACTAAACATAAAATAAGTAAATAAATTTAAAAATAAAACTAAACCCTATAACCTAATAAACCTAAATCCTAAAAATGGAAGAACCTTGATGGCTGGGACATCACTATCAACTAGGCTTAGTCTAGATATGGTGGTGGATGTGGAGGCAAAGGCGATGGTTATTATAGTGGTGGTGGGGATCTGGAAGTGTTGGTGAATATGGAGATGGTGATCGGAGCAATGGTGGTTATGGAGGTGGGAGGAGCATCAGAGGTTACAACCATGGTGGTGGCGAAGGGAGAGATTAGGGATATGATGGTGGATCCCGCTACTCGGGAGGCTGGGGTGGTTATGTTATGAACTAGAGAAACTGAAGAATGGTCAATCCGATCTGGTACTTATTGAACTACATCTTTACAATAGAGACGGTTCTAGTTATCTAGGGTTTTTGATTTCTCTATGCGTGCTTGTGCCTTAGAAAACTTGGTGTGTTACTTGGTTGATGAAATCAAAAAGAGGAAATGTTGAATCTAAATTTTTTCTCTGTTAAAAAAAACCAAAAACCTTAAACCCTAAAATAAAACCTAAACCTTAGACATAAAACCTAAACCTTAAACCCTAAACCCTAAAACCTAAACCTTAAAACATAAAATTAACCCTAAACCCTACACCCTAAACCCTAAACCCTAAAGCTTAAACCCAAATACCGTAAACCATAAAACCCCAAACCCTAAACCATAAAACCAAAGCTCTAAACCAACCAAAAAACCCTAAACCCTAAACTATAAACCCTAAACCCTAAAAACCTAAAAACTTAAAAATAAACTAAATAAATAGAAAAAAACTAAACCTTAACAATAAACTTAAAAATAAAACCTATAAAAAATAAAAAATAAAACCTAAACCCTAAACTAAAAAAAAACCTAAAACTAAAATAAAAACAAAATAAACCTAAACTAAACTACTAAACTAAAATAAATAAAACCTAAAACTGAGACACAGAATAAACTTGAGCCTAAACCTAAACCTAAATAAAATAAATAAAAAATAAAATAAAATAAAAACTTAAATTAAAAAATAAAACTTAGATTAAACGTAAGATAAAACATAAAACCAAAACCTAAAAAATAAAATAAAACCTAAACTAAACCTAAAATAAAAATAAAACCTAAATAAAATAAAAATAAAATAAAATAAAACTAAAAAAATAAAACCACAACCTAAACCTAAAAAGAACTAAAAAAAACTTAAAATAAAATAAATAAATTAAACTAAATATACATAAAAAGAAACCAGAATAAAAAAATTAAATAAACTAAAATAAATATAAAATAAACTAAATAAACTAATAAACCTAGACCTATCAGTTGACTTTTTAAAGAAAATAAATGAAAAATAATAATAAAAAAAGACCTTAACCCTAAACCCTAAACCCTAAAACTAACCATACCCCTAAAGCCTAAACCCTAAATCCTAAACCCTACCTTAAAACCCTAAACCATAAAATAAACTACCAAAACCCTAAACCACAAAATAAAACCACCTCCCTAAACTTAAAACCCATATCTAAACCTAAAAATAAAACCCACAAAACCTAAAACTTAAACCTAAAATAAAATAAAACATATAAATAAAATAATTAAAAAACTAAACTAAATAAAAATAAAATAAAATAAAATAAAACAAAACTGATAAACCTAAACCAAATGTAAAATAAAATAAAATAAATAATAAACTAATAAAGAATAAATAAATACCTAAACTAAATTAAAATTTAAAATTAAAAATAAAATAAAATAAAATAAAAATAAAATAAAATAAAAAAATAAAATTAAATGAAACCTAAACCTAAAATAAACCTAAAATAAAAAAAATAAACCTAAAAATAGAAAACATAAAGCTAAACTAAAATAAAATAAATCTAAAACATAAACTAAAAAACTAAACTTAAACTTAAACTAAATAAAATAAAGATAAACTAAAATAAATTGAAATCTAAACAAAATTGTAAAAAATACATAAAATCTTGGACCTAAACCTAAAAAAAATAAAATAAATATAATCCTAAACCTAAAATAAAAATAAACTTAAACCTAAAAATAAAACTAATCTAAAAAAGCATAAATAAACCTAAACCTAAAATAAATTAAAATAAAAAAACCTAAACTAAAATAAATACACTAAATAAAATAAAATAAATAAATAAATTAAAAAATAAACCTAAATAAAATAAAAGTAAATAAACTAAAATAAATAAATAATTTAGATAAACTTAAACCTCTGGGTTTGCTTAATTTAAATAATAAAAAAAACACCTAAACCACTAAATTCACAAACCATAATCCTTAAACTACCCCAATAACCCTAAACCTGACCCTACCCTGGCTAAACCCTAAACCTAAACTAAAACCCTACCTAAATCCAAACCCTAAACCTAAACCCAGGCCACTGGCTACTGACTAAACTCCCTACCCTGAACCCTACTCTACCACTGAGCCACTGACCTCAAACCCTAAACTGACCTGGGCCACACTGGGCTATGACCCTCACCTAAAATCATAAAGCATAAATCCTAAATCCTACACTAAATCTTCCCTCCCCAGACCTCCCCCCTTACCCTGGGCCCTAAATCCAAACTGATCACACTATATACCTAAATAATATAAATAAACTCCAATAAGATAAAGATAAAATAAATAAAATAGAAACCTACTAAACTAAACCTAACAAAATAAGATAAAATAAAATATAAAATAAAATAAACTAAAATAAATAAATAAAAATCTAAACTAAAATAAAAATAAACTGAATAAAACTAAATAAAATAAAGACTAAATAAAATAAAAATATAAACCTAAAATAAAATAAAATAAACTAAATAAAAATAAACCTAAAACTAAACCTAAAATAAATGTAAAATAAAACCAAACCCTAAACTAAAAAAAAAACCTAATCCTAAAAAAAATAAAAATAATCTAAACTAAAATAAACTAAACTAAAATAAATAAAACCTAAACCTAAGCCTAAAATAAATTAAACTATCTAAACATAAAACTAAATAAAATAAAATTAAAATATACCTAAATCACACTAAAAATAAAACCAAAAATAAACTTAAAATAAAACCTAAAACCTAAACTTAACCTAAAATAAAATAAAACCTAAACCTAAAATAAATTAAATAAACTCAACTAAAAAATAAACCTAAACCTAAATAAATAAATAAAAAAACATAAACTAAAATAAATAAACCTAAAATAAATAAACTAAACTAAATAAAAATAAAAATAAAACTAAATAAAACTAAAATAATAAAATAAACTCAAATAATTTAAAATAAACTTAATAAATTAAATAAACAAAAACCAACCTCATGTAATTTAAAAAAATCCTAAAATCCTAAACCCTAAACCTACAATTGTAAACTAAACTAAACCCTAAATCTTAAATCCTAAACCCTAAATCCTAACCACAACCCCAAACCTAAACTAAACCCTAAATACCCTAAACCTAAACCACAAACACAAACCTCAACCCTAAACTGATCTAAACTAAACCCTAAAACCTAAAAAACCCAACCCCACTAACAACCCACACCTTAAACCCTAGAATGGGTGAACCTTGTCGGTAGAAACATTACATCAACTAAGTTTGGTCTAGATGGTAATGGAGGCAGGTGGAGGTGGTGATTAGTGGTGGTGGGGGATCTGGGTGGTGCATATTGAGGTGGTGGTTGGTAGTGGTTATAATGGTGGGAGGAGCAATAGAGGTTACACCATGGTGGTGGCAGAGGGAGAGATTGGGGATATGTTGGCAGATCCTACTACTCGAGAGGCACGGACAGTTCTGATAGGAACTAGAGAAATAAAAGAATGGTTGATTCGATCTCATACTTATGGAATAATCTTCATAGTAGAGATGGTTCTACTAATCTAGGGTTTTTGATTTACTTTATGGGTGCTCCTCTTTTATCTATGTCATTGCTGGTGTTTTAGAAAACTTGGAGTGCTACTTGGTTGATGAAATTGAAAAGAAGAAATGTTGAATCTAAATTTATTTTCTATTAAAAAAAATTCTTAAACTCTAAACCCTAAACCATAAACCCTAAACCCTAAACTAAAACTTAAACCCAAAACCTAAAACCTAACCATAAACCCTAATCCCTAAATCCTAAAAACCCTAAACCCTAAACTTTAAACCTTAAACCATAAAATCCTAAACCCTAAACCCTAAAACTATAAACCATAAACCATAAATGCAAAACTCTAAAACCTATAACCCTAAACCCTAAACACTAAGCCCCAAACCCTAAACCCAAAACCCCAAACCTTAAACACCTAAACTTAAACCCTAAACTAACCTAAATCCTAAACCTAAACTCTAAACCTTAAATAAAGATGTCATTAGTAGATCAAAAGAATGACCTAATCTCATAGTTTTGGTAGCTAAAGAAATTGTCTTCAAGAGACTTTCCCTTGACTATTAAAGATTTGAATACCCTAAACCCTAACCCTAAATCATATTATAATACCATATATTATAGTATAATGTAGCATCATATATTTGAGTATGTACTGATGTGTTTTTGGATGTTATATGATATTTTAAAATGTTTTAGTATATTATGGTATTATGTCCTATAATCTATATTAATACAAATCATAAAAATATTAATTTAATAATCAGATGATGAAATTTGTTAAATTTGAAGTGGGAATTAGGTTGTAGTACCAAAGGTGTGCTACACCACTTGTAGTCTAAAAAGTAAGATTTTATGTTCAAAATAAATATATATGTTGGAGCATAGTATAGCATCAAATATCATAATATATTGTTCTATGAATTTTAAATTCTTTTAGTATTTTACAATCATGTAGTCGAGCCTACACTGGCATTATGTTGATTTAGACTTTAAAATGGTGGAATTTGGCAAAATTCATAATAGGTAGAGCATGGCATCATAATATATTTTTTCAATTTAAAACATGTAAGTGATATGAATAAAATATAAAATTTATTATTGTTTAGACTAATTTTATGATTTTTTATCTTAAGCAATCCCTTGTGATGTGATATGCAATATAATATAATATAATATGCTATAGTGTATTATAATATAGGATGTCATAACATAGTGTAGCATCATGCATTATAGCATACTATTATGTATTACTACTTATTGTTTAGCATATTTTAGTTTGTTATAGTATAATGTAGTAGAGTCTGTACTGGAATAATTCATAAAATACTACTTTATAGGCTGATATGATTGGATTTGGTCAAATTTAAGGTAAGCTTTAGAGAACATCATTAGGGGTGTGCTATGGTGTGTCATTTAATCAAAAGAATAAAATTTTGCATCCAAAATAAATGTTCATTTTTCAACCAAATTTTTAAAATTTTTTGTCTAAAGTGATTCATTTTAAGGTGTAATGTAAGATAATATATTATATGAAAGCATATTAAAATATAATGTACATAACAATATAACTTCACATATATATGAATGTGGTGGTGTGTTACTAAATGTTATTGTACATTTTAGTATGTTTAACTTTTGTTATAATACATTGGGTCAAAACTCACAAAATGTTTAATTTAAAAGTTGAGATGAAGAATTTGGCCAAATTCATAGCACACACTAAGAAGAAAGACCAAAAAATATGCTATTTTGTACCATTTCTAATAGAAAATTAACAATTTTACATCAAAAATGAACATTATTCCTATTTTGAAAAAATTTTGTTATTTGTTCCTTTTAAGTGATTCTAATGAGGTGTAATGTTAGACAATATATTATATTATAGAAAATTATAATATAACATCATATATTATAACATAATATAGTGTGTTAATTCACGCTATATTATATTTAGCATGATATTGTATAGTTAGTTTGAGCTTGCACCATCACAAATCATAAAATGTTGATTACAATGTTAAGATGATGGAATTTAAAGGAATACATTGTTAGGTTTTTGGTTCAAGAAATAAGATTTGATGAGAATTTCATGTCAAGGACAAGGAGGGAGATCCCTTAGGGGATCACACATGTATTGGACATCACATGTGAGGGGTCTATGTCGATGACATAGAATAAGAAAATCATCTATGGATAAGGTTTGAATTTGATTTGATTATATGATTTTTGGAAAGAAGATCCATTGGGGATAAGAATCTATATTCCACCAGGGAATAAGATCGAATCGACATTAATTTATTTTGTTTTAATTGATGTGGAGGCATATCTGCTGGAGATATGGGCTCGAGTCCACTAGGGATATGGTATATGAACCTTCCACTAAGGAAGCAGGTTTAGGCTATCCATTGGGGATTGGGATTTGAGTTTGATTTCATATATTTGTTTGGAGATGTATCTACAATAGATAAGAGTTTGGTTGGATTGCTTTGATTTATAGTCTACTGGGGGAGTTAGTTTAATTTGGCTCCACTAGGGAGGTTGGTTTTGAATTAAATTTGTTTACTTAACTTGTTTATATATGATTTGGGGCTCCACTAGGGAGAAGGGTGTGATTTAACTCCACTAAGGAAAATTAGATTGGGTTTAATTTAATCTGAGTTAATGTATGGGCCTTGTCGGTGTGCGATGGACCCACTAAGAAGGGGCTATATCAGCCTTAACCTACCTCAGGTTTATAAATCCAAAGAGATAGTCTACTGGCTATGGGGTAGAGCTAGCCCACCTAAGGGGTTGCCTTTAGGTGTGCAACGGATGTGCTAGCAAGAAGGCATAATAGACTTGCATCTTCCAATGCGAGGTGACCTGTTGGATGCACAATAAATCGAACCTAACCTAGGGTGACTACTGAGTGAATTTTGCTAGGGACTTATGTCAACTCAAAAGTAGTCAAGATTAATTTTTAGCTTAATTTCATGTGATTTGATATGATTTGTTTGGTTTAGTTTTATTTCGAATTGAGGGCATATCCACTGGAGATTTGAGCTCGATCAAATTTGATAGATTTAATTTATGGACGATGTTGGTATGCAATGGACCCACTAAAAGGGAAATCGGACTTGTCCTATCTCGATTTACAAATCTAAAGGGATAGTCTCGTGGGGTAGAGCTAGCCAACCTAAGGGTTTCCTTTGAATGCAATGGTTGTGCTAGGAAGATGGTGTGACTTACATCTTCTAAAGGGGAACAACCACTTGGGTGACATGTTGGTAGAAAAAAACAAATAGAACCGATTTAGGGGGGCTCTTGAGTGAATCTGCTGGGGACTTATATCAACTTAGAGAAGTTAGGTGATTCTATATGGAGTTTTGTTGAAATTGCCTAAAGATAGGATGCTTGCTTGGGAAAAGGATGCTGGTGTCCCTTAAAAGTGAATATATATTTTATTTATAATTTTGTGTGGACCCTATTAGTGTGCAAAGGACCACACTAAGAAGGGGCTAGGTCGGCCCTGACTTATCTCAGATTTACTGGAGCAAGGAAAAATTTGCACATCCACAAGATGGATTCTCCAACCACAGGGGTGGTTACTAGGAAAGGAGAATTATCCAATCCGATAGTAACCTGGTTAGTGTCTAAATGGGGTCTCAATGGACGTGATCCAAATATAGTGCTCACAATGGAGGTGATGCTAGGGGCATTATCTTGAGCCCTGGAAAAGAAAGCTTATAGGTGTACGATGGCTTACTCAAGAAGAAAGCATAGCAGATTTACATCTGTCATCAGTGTTGTATCCTAAGGTGCGAGAACCAACCAACCTAAGATGTATCCATTAGCATGAGTGGTGTGTCCATCAGCATAGTGAGAACCAACCAGCCTAAGGTACTTGTTGGTGTGAAATAATTAATTTGAAAAAAAGCATGTAGGCCTACAACTTTACAAGTAGAACTGATCATCGAGATAGTTTGTCATTAGTGGGATAGATGCTATCTAACCTAGAGTGACTACTAAGCGGGGAGCCCCAAGGAAGGACTGGACCCAGACTTGAAATAGCTTGGAGGGAAGGAGCCGCTAGGGGACTTATCCTAAACCTCAAATATACTTGACCCAATTAGTGTACGAAGGCTAATCCAAGATGAAAGCGTAGCAGGCTCACATCCTCTTAAATGTAGCCAACATGAGGTAGCTTACTGGCCATGCAATAAGGCCTACCAAACTAACAGGGCACTTGTTAGTGTGCAGTGGCCAAGTAAGGAAGGAAACATCGCAGACTTACATCCTCAAAAGTAAGAAGACCACTAGGGTGACACATTAGTTGGGTATCGTCGAGACACAGGCCGAGTGAGTGTCATTGGGGCATTATCTCAACTCAAAGTAGCCCGAGATAAAAGATATGTGTTTATTTTATATGTTTGTGTGTAGTATTTGTTTGTGTTGTGTCGATGAAGGATAGGACACTGCTCGGGTTCCTTACACCTACCCTAAACACATCATGGCAAATTCACAAATAAGAATAATTTCAACATGGAAGAGATTGAATTCGAAATAGAATTTTTATTAATTATAATTAATTTTAAATATGATTTATAATATTTCTTTAAGTAGATCACGTAGATTGGAAGCATTGGGTGCTCTCTCTTATGATTAATAAGTTGATAAGATCGTTCTTAGCAGGCCTTCTCTATGGAAAAATGGCCTTCCCAAGTGGGTTCAAACTTGCCTCCCATCTTACGATGGGCAATAATCAGTCTCTTTAAAACTAAAATAGGCTCTCCTACTTGAAAAGCTCTAGGATGGACCAACTTTTTATGAGCTTAAATTATTTTAGCTTTGTACAACTCGAGTTTTGGCATGCTGCATCTCTCCTCCAAACTTTTGAGCTCTTATAACTAACTTGGCATTACCTTATTATGATCTTGTTACCCAAAGCTATCCTTAGTGATGGGAGTTGGACTTCTAATGGTAGAATAGATTTGAACCCATACACTAATGGGAAAGGAGTAGACTGAGTTAGAGTTCTATATGTGGTGCAGTAGGCCCATAAGGCTTCAACTAACTGCTCAAGCCACTATCGCTTGTTGTTGTCGAGTGTCTTCTTGAGTATTTGGATGAGAGCTTTACTGAAGGTTTCTACTAAGCCATTTTCCCTCGGGTAGTTGATGGTAGAATATCTCCAATCTATGTTGTATCTTTAGGAAAGTTGTTGATCTCAATGCTCTTGAATGTAGTATAATTATCAGATATAATTCATCGAGGCTCTCCAAACCTATATACGATATGGTTCCTAAAAACCTAGAGCACATGCTGAGTTGTGACCTCTTTGAGTAAAATTGCATTCACCCATTTGGAAAAGTAGTCAGTCGCAACTAAGAGGAATCAATGACCCTTGAAAGAAGGATGATCAATCGAACCCACTATGTCGGTACCCCAACACTCAAATAGCTATGAGGCTAATGTAGGATGTAGAATGTTGGGTGGTTGGTGTAGGTCCACACCATGTATTTGACATTGGTGGCATTCCCTTGCGGTATCCATGCAATCTTTGATCATTGACTGCCAGTAGTATCCTAATCTCTTGATCTTGGTGTTCATCTTCAGACCGGATTAGTTGACTCCACATAATCCTGAGTGTATCTCAATCATGATCTTACTGGCTTTGTGCTTGTCTAAATAACGTAACCACATATAATTGAAAGACTGCCGATACAAGACACCATCCATAAGAGTGTAGGAAAGTGCTCTCTGCTCTATCTAATTGGCTTGGGACTTCTCTTGAGGTAGTTTGCCTTTACTTAGGTAATCCATGAATGGTTGCCTTCAATCTGACTCATCATCCTTCTTGGCATTGGCAACCTACCCTTCAAGAGAGTACTTTTTAATGAGTTCAATATTAATAAAGGATAATAATTGTCTATTTTAGACCTTTATTGATATGGACTCATCATCCAAACATGCCAACTACTTGGCAAGCTTGGCTAAAGATTACACTACGATGTTCTCTCCTCAAGGAATCTTATAAATGATAACCTCTGAGATTTGGGCCAACAACTCCATGGTGTACTTATGGTAATGATGGAGCTTGGGCTTTATAACCTTATAGGATCCAGCGATTTGGTTGATAAATAGCTGAGAATCCCCAGAGATGTTGATATTCTGGATGCTTAGAATAATGAATAACTCTAGATCGGCAATTAGAGCCTCATATTCAGCTTTGTTGTTGGTGCAAGGATTTGACAGATGATATGAGGATCTCATCACATCGAGGTATGGAATTAAGAGAACTATTCTTACTCCATTCCAGAAATAGTAGATTATGGCTCTTCTTCTCTTTAAGAAGTACATCTCCCATCGATGAATGCTAGTATCCCATAAGTTCATGATTTATTCATCGAGGAGATCATCACTAAGCAGAGAGTCAGTAGGAAGTGGGTGTGCTGCTAACAAATCTTTTAGTGCTTGTCCTTTCATCGTGTAGAGGGGTATGAAGGTAACGTCAAATTACGAGAGGATCATGGACAATTGTGCCAACTGTCTGGATAGCATCAACCATGTCATGAGATACTGTAGTGAATTGATCCTAGAGGTTAAGTTCACCTTATGAGGAAGCATGTAGTAATGTAGCTTTTGGAATGCAAAGATTAAAGTTAAGCAATATTACTCAATAAGTGGATAATTAGCCTCAGTAGAGATTAGACGATCACTGAGGTAGTAGAGTGCATTTTCCTTCCCTTTGACATTGGCTTGGGGAAACAAAGCACCAAGGGAGTCATCTAATATAGTAGTGTAAAGTATGAGCGACTTGCCCTGGATAGGGGCTGCTAGAACCAGTGGCGTCATCAACTAATGCTTGATGTCTTCGAAGGCATGCTCACACTTATCATCCCACTTGAACTTGGCATCTTTTTGGCAAGTGCTGAGAATGATTGACTTCTTCCCGATAGGTTGGATATAAAGCATCTTAGATAAGCCAACCACCCTTAAAATGATTTGAGTTGAGTTAATCTCTTAGAGAGTGGTATTTCTAATATCACTTTATTCTTCTCCAGATTAATTTTGATTCTCTGGTGTCGGACAACAAACCAAAGGAATTTCCCTGAAGCTACTCCAAATGCAACTTAAGGGGGTTCATTTTGAGGTTAAATTATCTTAACTGTTCAGAAACTACTCTCAAGTCAAAGAGATAGTCTTTATTTTCTCTACTTTTGATCACGAGATCATCGACATAGCACTCAACTTGATGATGAATGAGTTTATCAAAGATTCGAGTCATAGCCTGATGGTATGTAGCATCAGTATTTTTAAGGCTGAAAGGCATGATTTTATAACAATATATTTTGATCAGGGTTCTAAAATAATTGTTTATTTTATCTTCAGGGGCCATCTTTATTTGGTTATATCCAGATAAGCCATCCATGAAAGAGAAGACTGCATAAGATGAGGCCATTCTTTTTCATAACTAGGATGATGTTGGCTGACCAGGTAGGATATTTCTTCCCGGATGAAGCCATCATCGATCAATTTCTTGACTTCATAAATGACCTATTATTCTATGTCTAATCGCATGCGTCTGAGAGCTTGCTTGATACGGTTAGCAGTAGACTCTATTACTAGTTTATGGACTGCTATGTCAAGAGTGAATCTAGGAATCTCTTCATAACTCCATGCAATGTAGTCCTTAAACATAGTTAATTACCTAACTAAGTCATTAGTTTCAATTTCATCAAACAAAGAACTGATGTATGTCGAGCGTGGATCTTCTTCAGTTCCTAAGTTAATTTCTTTGTCCTCATCGATGGTTGACTTGATCTCTTCTTCGAACTCTGGAAATACATCTTTAACTTCAAAGTCATCTTGCTCATCAGAAGTTTTTAATCATAGCTCCTCATATGAGTTAATGTGATTTGAAAATAACCTATCTCATTCCAAATGATTGGTGATGACTAAGCACTAATCATCATCATTGACTGGACCCACTATACCGAATCCTAGTCCGAGTCTTGATTGAGAGCTTTTGCATTTATTCTTCCATATTCTTTTAAAGTAGTCTGACCTGAGCATTGACCAAGTATGTGGGATTAACCCTTTTTTTGCTAAATTATGAACACAAGGCAAGTACTAATCAAAATGTAATTCTCTTAAATCTTTATATGAATCATCCTTAAGTTCTACATCAACTTCTTGACTTAAGGATGGTTCTCCCAGAAAAAAACTTCTGAGTTTTCACACCTGTGGATGACGTAGAGGCTTCTTTACCTACCAAACCCTCAGCTTTTTTTAGAGGAAAGTGGGGTTAGAGTTAAGGTTCCCAACTGATGTGTAACTATTTCACATATATACTTTGATACACTATGCTTTGCTTTGGAGCTGGTATTCATCATTATCTGGCTCAAGTGTCACCTCTAAGGGAATCTACTATTGAGAAGAGCTGGCTAGTGTGCTAACCATATGTGACTCATCCTAGGAACTAGATTTTAAGTCTATATGGATAGTAGGTGTATTCCTGGTAGCTAGGATATATCTTCTATTGCGTGGGTAATAAAATTGTTTTCCATCCCTCGAACTACCTCTTAACTGGCCTCTTTCTCTGCCTAGTGACAGGTTAGGTAGTCCAACCCATATGTTCGAATAGAGTAATGAATGGTGGGTGGAATCTAATGTCACACTCCACTTCCTTCTTCAAGTCTATTTCCTCTCCCTTTTATTTTCTTTTTCATTTTTTCTTTTCTTTTCTTTTTCTTTTTCTTTTTTACTTTTCTTTTATTTTTAAACTTTGGCCAAGTTTGTGAGAATAGACTTGCTGATTTTGATGGAGGTAGTAAGCTGCATCCTCATATATGCTGACCTCATGAACTATAAATGGCTTGAGATCTCCTTTGACACAGTAGATGATCTCACCTCTCACGAACTTCATACACTGAAGTAGAAAGGATGAAACTTATGTGTTCTCATGTATCCATGGTCTCCCAAGCAAAGTGTTGAATGATGTATTTGAGTATATAATGTGAAACTCGGGTTCGGTCTTCCAATCATTTATCTCTAAGGGCAACACTATGGAGCTTAAGGCCTATTGACCTCACTTTTGGAATGAAATTCAATCTTCCCATCTTAGACTTAGGAGTCTTAGACACTAAGACTTCTAGTCATAAGACACTTCTAACAATTAAGTAAACATTTAACCTATAAAGACTTAGAAGGGTTAACCATAGAATTAGGTTATGCCTTAGGGATTAGGATTTTCCACCTACCTTACAACCCAAATCCAATTGTTCACATTCTCAAACCAAACCTCAAGTACAATTCAAACATTGAATTCAAATCCAAATCCAAAGTCAAATTCTAAAACCAAATGATTGAAGCCCATGATCAAATCCAAACTTGAAACCCTTCCTAAGCCATATGACCTATCCCATGGACTTAGCCAAATATTCATCCAAATCAATACAAAATCATTTGATTTTCTCATAATCATTTTATATCTTCAATCATCTTCCCAAATATAAATCAAATCTACATTTAAATGATCAAAACTAAATAAAACTAAATAAAATTAAATCAAAACCCTTCCTAAGCCATATGACCTATCCCATGGACTTAGCAAAATCTTAATCCAAATCAAGTCAAACTCAATTGATTTTCTCACAAATCAATCATATTTTCAATTATGTTCAGAAATTTAAATGAAATATACATTTAAATCATCAAAATTAAATCAAACCAAATCAAAATCCAAACCTAAGCCACATGACCCAACTCTATGGACTTAGCTAAATTCCTTCATTCCCAAACTTAAATTCAATTGATTTTCTCATGAATCAATCATACCTTCAATAATATACACAAATATAAATGAAATCTACAATCATAAAACCAAACTAAAATCAACCCAAGTCAAACCAACTTATCCCTTTTGACTTAAAATGTTCAAATGAATCAAAACCCATTTGAACTTAAGCCAATTGCAATTGAATTTATATATCAATCCAAAATCCATATATAAACTCAACTAAATCAAACTCAACCCAAACTCAAGCCAACTAAATCCAATTTGTCCACTTGACCCAAATTGGCCAATTTGACCTATTTGAGCCAAGTTCTAATCCTACCTAAATTGGATTGAACCAAGCCCATCAAAACCTTCCATCATGATTGTTGATCACCCTAGGTTGATCAATTATCATAAATTAGGTCAAACTAAGTCAACTTGGTCATTTGAGCAAGTCAACCCCTTAACCTTTATGAACCCAAATTAGCCAAATTGCAACCTAAGCCAAATCTCTTGAAACCAATGATTCATAGCAAATCAATATCAATATTTGAATATGACTTGACCTTGAATTGAGTCAAACCAAACCTAATTGATCCTTTTGACCCAAGTTGACCCAAATTGACATAAAAGACCAATTTGGGTCAAATCAAAATATAAACTAAATTGATTGCAACCAATGGCTCAAGTTCATTCCAAATTGATTGTTGAACTTGACCAAAGCCATGATTTCACCCAATTGACCTACTTAGCCCAAAGTGACCTATATGTTCAAGTTGGCTTAAATAAAAAAAATCCAAATTAATTGAAACCAAAGCCTACAATCATCTTTAATTGGTCAACTAAACCCAAAACACCTACCCAAGCCAATTTGGCCAATTTAGTCAAATTGGTTAACTTAACCCATTTGACCCAAATGAGTTCAAATGAGCCAAAATCAAATCTAAGCCAAACTAAACCAAACCATTTAAGCTAGAACATCCCAAATGATCATATGAACTTGACCCAACCCTTGGTTTGACCCAATTTGACCAATTGGTCAACTTGACAACCTAACAATTTGACCTAAATGAGTCAAATTGAGCCAAACATAACCAAATCAACTCCAATTAACTTGAAATTTGGGCTAACCCACTTTTGGCTCATTTCAAATCTTCCTAAATTAAATCCAATGCCAAATGATCATTTTACCCTTTGGGTCAAAGGCATCACTTGAGATAAATCACCCATGTAAGTGGTCATTTCCATTTCTTGGCCACTTGGTACTCTCCCAATGGTCCACCTAGGCACCTAAGACATTGCCCAACCTGACCCAAGGGGTAGTTGGGTCAGCCATGATCGATGGGAGGTGAGATCACCTTACCCTCCCAATTGGAGCATTTGAAACCCATAGAACACCAATGATTCTTCTTGGCGACCACCTCCACACCTTCAACCAACCAAGCGAGCCAACTCACCTCCTCCACCCACCTAATTCTCCAGATGGTGAGTCCATTAGAAATAAACTGATCCCCATTTGATCAAGATGAAGGGGGGTATACACCCTATCATTTCCACTCAAACACACACAAAAATTAATCCTCACAGCCCTAGCTACCCAAGATGAGCCACTATAGCCATTCCCTAAGCTCCTATGTTCATTCCTCTACCAGAAAATGCCATTCCAGTCCATCCTGAAATAAGACACTCCCATTTTTGACCTAACTTCCCCATTTTTCCATCAAACTCAAATTAACTTTGAACGCGCCATACCTAAGCCTCGTCAAGCAAGAATGTATCATCTCTCAAGCTTCTTGAGCACTGGAGGTGGGACTTTGATCAAAGTTGAGCTCCAAATCATAGGTTCATGGCCTTTTGAGCGAACATCAAAGAATTGATCCAATTGTTACTCAACAAGGCTTCATCTCCACTAGATGAAGCTTCCTCAATCATTCAAGCTGTCAATCTTGAGCTCCACCGAGGTATGCTTCCAAAACCAATCCTTAGGAAAAAATGGGTTGGAGATTTTTGAAGAAACTTGCATCTCATGTGATCATGACCTTTGGATCTCCTCCGATCAATGTCATGAAGGTGTGGGATCCTTTTGGAGTTGATCCAAGCTTGATTAAGCTTGGATTAAGTGAGCAATGGCGAACGGACTCCATTCTTCCTCAATCACTTGACGTTAGATCATGCACCATCCATTCTGCGTGATCAGAATAGACGATTGTGATTAGATCCACTAGATTGATCTAATTTAATCCTATTAAGCTATGGGATTAATCATAGCCATCTGATCTTAGATCGGACAGCTGACAAGAAAGCGCATCCGCCGCTGCCATGTAGGCACTGAGTCGGATAAATTTTAAGTAGCCAATCTTATGACACAATGTGGAAAGCACACTGCATCAGCATGCCATGTGTTTCCAATAAGATTAGGCTTTAGTTAGGCTTATTTAGTCATTTTTAATGGCTAAAACTTTTAAAAATCATAGATAAATCAAAAAATGCAAATAAATG
Organism: Cymbidium sinense; assembly: GCA_021442155.1. Taxonomy (NCBI): domain Eukaryota; kingdom Viridiplantae; phylum Streptophyta; class Magnoliopsida; order Asparagales; family Orchidaceae; genus Cymbidium; species Cymbidium sinense. The sequence goes on from CM038216.1 coordinate 214,464,220, forward strand.
CTCATTTTAATGGTATTTGAGAGGAGAATTAATTAAAAATGATCTTAACTAATTTTGAATAGTAATTATAATTTAATTATAAAATTAATTAGCTTAATTACTCCTTAATTACTTGAGCAATTAATCCCAAATTTTCTGGGTTAATTTAATGGGATGATATCTTTCTCTCATGATTGTCTTGATATTTATTGCTCACTTAATTAGAAAAATTGACTAATTAAGCCTAACTACTCTTTTAAGTTAATTAATGATTAATTAATTCCATGAATAGTAATAAATTGATTAATTAAGTTTATTAATCATTATTCAACAGTAATTGAACTAAGGAATAGGGTTGGGACCCCTTTCACTAAGTTCATTTCACTCTTTTTTAAAATGATGTTAATTAAGATATAACTAATTAATTAAATCACTTAATGAAATCAAAATCATAATCACATCAGACCTTAATTAATTAAATCGTTCAGTACATCTTTAGGTGTTTAATAACCTATAAGAGTTTAATGAAATTATGGTTAGTCCATATGTGTGAAAATACCATAAGAGTAATAAATTAAGTCCCTTAATCTAATTAACTATTAATCATGAGCCAATTGCATTAGACCCCTTTTATTTCTTAGGATCATTGCAGGTTTATTTTCCATGCATATCATGTTGGCTCATAATTATTTAGTTAATTACTTTAAGGTGACATAGGTAAGGGTAATTAATTCATCTAATTAAGGGTTCAACTTAATTAACCCATAAAATCAACTTAATTACATATCCTTCAATTAAATCAAATCACTAATGTGGGAATGGGTTTAAAATAATAGGTGATGATTTCTCTTCTCTCTATAAATCAAATCGAATCCAAAACTTAATTAACAAAGAAGCTTTGGTTTACTTGAAATAATCTTATTTGATTTGATTATCCTTAAGGACTAGTTTAGTTGAATGAATCAAAAGCTTATATTTCATTGTCCTCTTTCCAATCATGTTAAATTTAGTATGTCATTTGAATCCATGCATCCATCTTTTCAAAATCTCATAAAATAAAATGGATTTTCTTTATGTAAGCTTGCATGTGTTGTAATTTAATATATGGGTGGCTATTATCACTATTAAATCCAAATGTTTATTTTTCAAAAGTTTATAAATGATTAATAATAAGTTATGATGCTAGTTATAAATACATAAGAAATGCATGTGCTTATAACTTAGGTGTATGAATGTTGAGTTCTCTTTCTTCAATTCATGTGTTGATTTATATAAGATTGAATGGTAATGGGTATATAGTCTAGACATCCCAGGAACACGAGGATTTAGCTAGTCCCAAAGAGGATTTTCATTCAATAATCACATAGTCAATTATGAATGCATGCAATTTTAATGTAAAATAGGATTTTCATTCAATAATCACATATACATATACATGTACAAAGATATAGGCAAGTACTTATCATTGGTAAACAAGGGAAGTGAGGTAAGCAAATGACCTCCTTGGGGCTAACTAAAGCCTCTTATCCCCGGGATGTTCAAACTATATACTTACTTTTCTTGGACACACATGGATGTACACATAAATGAGGGAAAGAAAACCATGCAAAGATTGTATATGTTTTTTGATTGAATCATATATATATATATGAATTAAAACTCTATCCAAATTCTAATGTTGAAATACATAGAAATGAAATCAAATGGGTACATGTCATTGTTAAACCAAGGAAGTGAGGTAATTAAATGACCTCTTTGGTGAATGGCTTATTAAATGATTTAATTAATCCTCAGTTTAGGTTCACTTTAAATAATCCTATTCAAAATGAAAGGCATCTTAAGATTAATCTAAGTGAATTACTACCACATGACATATATTAAATCATTCATTTCCATCACATGTAACATGCGTATGATTTAATTCTAAGTGTATCTATACATACAACATATTTAAGAACACTTAAATGATGAATGTATGTGTATGTTTAGAATTTATATTTTATTTGGTTGAATTAATTAGCCATATGATTTGGAGCTTACTTCCTATGTTCATGTATACGAATTTACATATGTTTGATTACAAATAGATATATAGTCACATAAAATATGAGGCTTTAAGCTCCAATGAGTTCATTTCATTTCCTTACTTAAGATTAACAACACATGCTTATTTAATTTCATTCTTATGTCCTTTTTGTATAAGAATTTGGATAAAGTTTTAAATTTATATGTTTAAATAATTCAATCAAATAAAATATAAATTCTAAACATACACATACATTCATCATTTAAGTGTTCTTAAATATGTTGCATGTATAGATACACTTAGAATTAAATCATACGCATGTTACATGTGATGGAAATGAATGATTTAATATATGTCATGTGGTAGTAATTCACTTAGATTAATCTTAAGATGCCTTTCATTTTGAATAGGATTATTTAAAGTGAACCTAAACTGAGGATTAATTAAATCATTTAATAAGCTATTCACTAAAGAGAACTAAATCAAGTTAATATACTTTAGAAAGTGACATAAGGTAGGGATGAAAGAGGGAAATCCTCTTTTCCTCTCTTTATAACACTTAGTTGCTAAGTGTAATAAAATGAAATAAAAGAAAATAGAAATTAAAATTCTCAAATCAATTAAACTACTTCAAGTGAAATCAACCTTTCATGTTAAATTGAATCCTTCAACACTAATGCCTAACAAGACTTACCACACAAGCCTTAATACACATATTAGAAATAAGTCATCACTTCTAACTCTAAGTTATGACGGTGTATGATGTGATGCATGTTTTATTTTATGATGTATTATTTTAGATTGGATGTTAGAATGTATGGTTCATAGACTGGATGATAGCCCAATATTATCCTAATCATATTTTCTGCAAGGGATTATGCTTAAGGGATGCTTAAAAATAAATGTAAATACTTTTTTTGTATGTTGCTTAAATCTTTAAGCATAATCCAAGTTAGGACAGGTGGGCTTATTTAACCATGTGTAGGGTGCTAAGACAAAATTATAAATACAATTGCTTGGGATTATATGTATATTTAACTAACCTCTATTTTATAGGTATAGTTAAATTTACTTTTCCCACATAAATGTAATTTTTGTAATATGAATTAGGATTAGTGCTATGGGAGATTGGGATGAGCAATGGCTAGAATGCTTTATCTTGGGGTGCCCTATGATGCCTTTGAAGCAAGCACCATTCAAATCAAAGAAGGAACCAAATTAGAAATGGAGATAAGAAGAAAGAAGACCACAATAGCATTTAATGCAATTATAATTACTCTTTCATATTCCAAGTTGTATAAGGGTAGAGCTCGGCTATTCATCTTTTCTCTCTTCGGGTTGTACGGTGGTACCCAACCGCACCAGCCTTTTATTCTTTTATGATATTTTATATAATTATTTGATGTAATGTTTACATTATGCATTAGGACTGCATGCTTTTCATTATTTCTTAAATGATTGATGCTTTAATGTGTGGCTTGGATACGATTAGACTCTTAGGATAAAAATAAAAAATAAAACCTTAATCAAAATGTTAAAAAATAAAACCTAAACCTAAAAAATAAAATAAAAATAAATTCAACTAAAAAATAAACCTAAACCTAAACCTAAACTTAAAAAAAACTAAAATAAAAAAATCTAAACTAAAATAAATAAACTAAACTAAATAAAAATTAAAACAAATTAAAATAAATAAAAAAATAAATTAAATAAATTAAATAAACCTAATCCTCTCGATTTTCTTAATTTAAATAATAATAATAATAAACCCTAAATCCTAAACCCTAAACCTACAACTGTAAACTTGAAACCCTAAACCCTAAACCTACAACCATAAACCCTAAACCTAAACCCTAAACCATAACCTTAAACCCTAAGCCCTAAAAGCATAAACCCTAAACCCTAAACCCACTAAACTTAAACCCAAACCCCAAACCCTAAACTACTAAAGTAACTAAATAAATTAAAAAATAAACCTAAACCCTAAAACCTAATAAACATAAACCTACACCTAAACCCAAAGAATGGGCAGAACCTTCATAGTTGGAACATCACCATCAACCAGGCTGAGTCTAGATTTGGCAGTGGAGGCAAAGGTAGAGGTGGTCATTATCCTAGTGGTGGTGGGGATCAGGGTCTTGGTGGATATGGAGGTGGTGGTGAGCTGGTGGTCATGGAAGTTGGAGGAGCAATAGGTTCTGACCATGGTGGTGGTGGAGGAGAGATCGATATGATGGTGGATCCCACTACTAGAGAGGGTGGTTATTGGGCGGAGAAACTAAAGAACGGTTGATTTGATCTACTGCTTATGGAACTGTGTCTTTATAGTAGAGAAGGTTCTAGTTATTTAGGGATTTTGATTTACTCTATGCATGCTCATTTTTGATCTATGTCGTCGCTTGTGTCTTAGAAAACTTGGTGTGTTACTTGGTTGAGGAAATCGAAAAGAAGAAATGTGGAATCTGAATTTGTTCTCTGTTAAAACAAAAAAACCAAAAACCCTAAACCCTTAACTAAAACTTGAACCCTAAACCAAAAACTTAAACCTTAAACCATAAACCTTAAGCCTTAAAAGACTAAACCTTAAACCCTAAACCTTAAACAATAAATTCCACCTCCCACCGCCCACACTCACCACCCCACGAAAAAAACCCAAACTAACCACAAACCCTGAATTTAAACCCTAAAAATCTAAAAACCTAAACATAAACAAGAATAAAATAAAAATAAGAACATAAACTAAAAGCTAAACTAAAACCTAAAAAGGAAAAAAAAATAAAAAATAAAAACTAAACTAAAATAAAATAAATAGAAACCTAAACTACACTAAAAAAAATTAAAAAAACCTAAATAAAATAAAAACAAAACCTAAAATAATATTAAAATAAACCTAAAATAAAATAAAATAAAAACTAAATATAAACCTAAACCTAACAATAAACCTAAAAATAAAACCTAAAAATAAATAAAAAATAAAACCTAAACCTAAACCTAAACATAAACTAAATAAAATAAAATAAACTAAAAATAAACTAAAAATAAACCTAAAATAAAAACCTAAAACCTAAACCTAAAAAAATAAAATAAAAGCTTAAACCAAAAAAAAAAAAAAAAAAAAAAAAAAACTAAACCTACATAAGAAAATAAAAATAAAACTAAACTAAAAAATAAAGCTAAATCTAAACCTACACCTAAAAAGTAAAATAAAATGAAAAACCTAAACTAAAATGAATAAACCTAAATTAATAAATTAAATTAAATAAAAATAAAAGTAAATCTAAATCAAAATAGAAAATAAAATAAACTAAAATAAATAAAAAAAATAAACTAAATAAATGTAAACCTACCACTTTACTTAATAAAAAATATAAACAAATAAATAAAAATAAATTAATTAAAAACCTTAACCTAAACCCTAAACCCAAAAACTAACCTTAAACCCTAAACTGACACCCCAGGCCCTCCCTAGGCCTGACCATAAACCCTACCCTCCACTAACTCACCCTAAACTAAATCTAAGACTAACCACTGAGCCTGACCCTCCATAGCCCCAGCCATCTAATCTAACCCTAAACCCTGGGCCCTGACCCTAAACTTCCTACCAAACCTAATCTCTATAAATAACCTAAACTAAATAAAATAAAGCTAAATTAAAACATAAATCTGACTGATTAAAATAAAATAAAATAATAAAATAACCTAAAATAAATAATAAAAAACTAAACTAAAACTAAAATAAACATGGAATAAAACTAAATAAAATAAAACTAACGTAAATAAAAATAAAATAAAATTAAAGAAATAAAATAAAATAAAATAAAACTAAATAAAATCTAAACATAAAATAAACCTAAAAAAAAACCTAAACCCCAAACTAAGAAAAAAAAATGTAAACCTAAAATAAAAATAAAATAAACAAAATAAAATAAACCTAAACTTAAACTAAGATAAACTAAACTAAAATAAATAAAACCAAACCTAAACTTAAAATAAACTAAACCTAAACCCCAAACTAAATAAAATAAAATAAATTAAAAATAAATCGAAACCTAAATTAAAAAATAAAACATAAAAATAATCCTAAAATAAAACCTAAAACCTAAACCTAAAATAAAAAAACCAAACCTAAACCAAAAATAAAAAAAAAACTTAAACCTAAAAAATAAAATAAAAGTAAAACTCAACTAAAAAATAACCTTAAACATAAACCTAAACCTAAAAAAATATACAAAAAAAACCTAAATTAAAATAAATAAACCTAAAATAGATGAACTAAACTAAATAAAAATAAAAATTAAACATAAATAAAAATAAAAAATAAAATAAAATAAAATAAATAAAAAATAAATAAAAAATAAGTAAAATAAACCAAATAAACAAAAGATGAAATGTTGAATCTGAATTTTTTCTCTGTTTAAAAAAAAAAGAAAAGAAAAACCCTAAACCCTACCAAAATGTGAAAGTAAACCTAAACTCAACCCTAACTACTAAATCATAAAACCATAGCCACTCCCTAAACCCACCTAAACCTAACCCACAAACCTAAACCCTAAATAAATAAAACTTATACTAAACTTAAACCCCAAATCTAAATAAAGTAAACCCTAAACCTAAACAAACTAAAACCTAAATCCAAAGCGCTAAACTAAAAATAAACCTAAATAAAACAAAACTAAAAATAAACTAAGCTAAACCCTAAACCTAAACTAAACCATAAACTAAAAAAAATAAACTAAACTAAATGCTATACCCTAAACTACCCAACTAAACTAAATAAATCCTGGCTCCCTAATAAACTAAACTAATCCCATAAATGGGCTCACTAAACCCTAAATAAACAAAACCTATAAAATAAAAATAAATAAGCTAAAATAAATAAAAATAATGAAAACCCTAAACTCAGGAAAAAAAAACTTAAACCTATAAACATTATAAAATAAACCTAAACATAAACTAAAATAAAATAAAACTAAAATATACTAAACTAAACCTAAACTACATAGCATAAAAAATAAACTAAAGATAAGCATGATCTAAACTAAAAATGAAACCTAAAATAAACCTAAAATAAAAATTAAAACCTAAATTGAAAAAATTAAATAAAAACCTATAAACTAAAATTTAAAATAAAATTCAACTTAAAAATTAAAATAAAAAATAAAAAAACTAAAATAAACTTAAACCTAAACTAAACCAAAAAAAATAAACTAAATAAAACCTAAACTAAAATAAATAAAATAAATAGATAAATTAAACCAAATAAAAAAATGAAACTAAATAAAAAAATAAAATAAAATAAACTAAAATAAAACTAAATAAACCAAATAAACCATAAAACTAAACCCTAAATCTTAAACCCTAAACCCTAAGTAAAAACCTAAACCCAAACATACATCCCTAAATGAAGCTCTAAATAAAAAATAAAAATAAATAAAAACCCTACCCTAAACCACTAAGCTGACCTAAATCCTGACCCACCCAAAATGACACTAAACCCCAGGCTCTACTAACTGACCACAACCCTAACTAATGCTCTCCACTCTGATCCTAACCAAAGCTGACCTGGAGCCACTGAGCTACACCTAAACACTGAGCCAACTACTACTACCAGGCCCTACCCTAAACATAAATGAAAAATAAATCTAAATAAATAAATAAACCTCCCTAAATAAGAAAACCAGAAACTACATATAAAATAAATAATCCTGATCTGCACATGATTAACTAAACTAAATAAATAAACCTCTGGACCTAAATACCCAAACTAATAAATAAGATAATACTAAAAATCATAAACTACTAAAATAAAACCTGAAATAAAATAAAACCTACTAAACCTAAAATAACATAAAATAAACTAAACTAAAAATGACATAAACTAAACTGGACTAAATAAACTAAAATATCTACTAAAATAAATAAACTAAAATGGTTATAAAAAATGAACCTAAATAATGATTAAAATAAATAAATAAACTAAATGGGTTTACTTAGACCCTAAACTAACATAACCTAAACATAAACCTAAAACTACACCTAAAACTACCCTATAATAAAAACCCTAAATACCCAAAACCTAAATTACCCTAACTAAACTAAACCACCCTAAACCCTAAAATCTAAACCAAACTTCCTAAAAAAAACCCAAAAACCTAAAATACCTAAACTAACCTAAATAAAACCTAAATAAATAAAAAAATCTAAACCTAAATTAAATAAATAAAATAAAATAAAATAAAACTAAAGATCCTAAACCTAAAAGAAAATAAAATAACAAATAAAAGAAAACTAAAATATAATAAATAAAACCTATAAACTAAAAAAAAAAAATAAACTAAAATTAAAACCTAAAGAAAATAAAAACTAATTATAAAATAAAAATAAAATAAACATAAAATAAAATAAAATAAAAACTAAGCCTAAAAAATAAACCTATTCATAAAACCTAAAAATAAGTAAAAATTAAAATCTATGCCTTAAATGAAAAAAAAACCTAAACCTAAAATTAACAAAATAAAATAAACATAAACCTAAACTAAAATAAACTAAACTAAAATAAATAAAACATAAATGTAAACCTAAGATAAACTACACCTAAACCTAAACCTAAACTAAATAAAATAAAATAAACTAAAATAAACATAAACCTAAACTAAAAAATAAAACCTAAAAAATAAATAAATAAAACCTAAAAAAAACCTAAAAAATAAAATAAAAATTTAAACCTAAAAAAAAAAAATAAAACCTAAACCTAAAAAATAAAAAAAATAAAACTAAACAAAAAATAAAAATAAACCTAAATGTGAACCTAAAAAATAAACTAAAATAAAAAGCCTAAACTAAAATGAATAAAATAAACTAAATAAAAATAAAAAATAAACCAAAATATAAATAAAAAATATGATAAACTAAAACAAATAAAAATAAACTAAATATACTAAACATACCTTATTTAATTAAAAAAAAAAAACTAAACCCTAAACCCCAAAACCACTAAACACAAAACCTAAACTAAACCCTAAAAAAAAAAATTAAAATAAATAAATGATAAATGAGCCCTAAACCATAAACCAAACCCTAAACCTAAACACAAAACCCTAAAGCCCAAACCCTAAAACTGACATCTAAAACTAGTGCAACCACTAAACCCTACTTTGACCCTAAACCTGACCCTAACCATGACTCTAAACTCAGGCTAAACCCTAAGCCTAAATAAACCCTAAAACCTAAACCCAAACCCTAAGACCTAGACCATACCCCAACCCTAAATCCTTAAAACAACCTAAACTAAATAAAACCTAAATATGTAATAAATAAAAAACCAACAAAAAAAAATTAAACCTAAATTAAAACCTAAATCTAAATGCCAACCTAATCAAAAATAATATAATAAAAATTAAAATAAAATAAAATAAAAAATAAAATAAAACCTTAATACAAATAAAATAAAAGTAAAATAAAACCTAGATAAAATAAAACTAAATTTAAAATAAAATAAAATAAACCTAATATATAATAAAATAAACTTAATAAAACCTAAATTAAAAAAATAAACCTATAAATAAAACCTAAAAAGAAAGAAAAAATAAAACATAAACCCTAAACTAAAAATATCTTAATCCTAAAATAAAAAATAAAATAAACATTAACCTAAACTAAAATAAACTAAACTAAAATAATTTAAACCATAACCAGAACTTAAAATAAACTAAACCTGAATCCTAAACTAAATCAAATAAAATAAATTAAAAATTAACTTAAACCTAAGCTAAAAAATAAAACCGAAAAATAAAGCTAAAATAAAAACCTAAAACCTAAACAAAAAAAAAATAAAAACCTAAACCTAAACCTAAAATTAAAAAATTAAACCTAAACCTAAAAATAACTTAAAAATAAAACTAAACTAAAACATAAACATAAACATAAACATAAACCTAAACTGAAATCTAAAAAATAAACTAAAATAAAATAAATAAACCTAAAATAAATAAACTAAACAAAATAAAAATAACAAAGAAGTCTAAATAAAAATAAAAAATAAAATAAACTAAAATAAATAAAAAAACTAAATAGACCTTAACCTTTTTGCTTATCTAAAAAAAATCCTAAATCTAAACCCACAAACAAAACCCCAACAAAATGATCTCCCTCTGCGCTCCTCTCTGGCGATTTTTTCGTTCCCCACGTGGATTGGCGTTCTAATTGGCTTCTGCATGCTCTCGCTTGAGCATGTCGGGCTCCCCAGATGTGACGTCCTTGGATTAGAGCAATGGCGAGCCTCGGTCTCTCGAATCCGGCGTCGCCTCTCGGCGTCTTGATGCACTTTGCTCTCGACTCTCTGGTTTTTTGGATTTGATTGCACTTGTTAATGCACCTGTTATTAAATCATTCAAAGATGCTTTATCACGGTAAGATCCCTAGCAGATGCTTGGTTAATCTCATTTGACATCTTATCGTGGATTGCGGCAATAATGTGTTACGTCGGATGTTGAGAAACTTGCTAAGCCCTTGAGTTCGCTTTGGTGGGTAAATTCTCCCTTAGGCTAGACTCTTGATAATATTCGCTCTTTCTTTCATAGTTTAAAATTATCAGGTACTTTCTCTATCGGGCTGATCGATCCCCGTCACATTCTTATTCAACTCTCAAATGATTTAGATTACTCGTGGGTTTTCATTCTTCGTTCTTACTTTGTACATAATTGTCAAATGCGGCTATTGAAATGGTCGCCCCTCTTTGATGTCAAAGAGGAATCTCCCATTGTCCCTCTTTGGCTTGCCTGGAATACATTATGTCACTCATCAAGTTTTGTTTGCTGTTGGCGGCCTTTTTGGTAGGCCTCTCCAAATAGACCAAGCAACGACAACTAGATCTAGGCCATCCATCGCTCGTATTCTCGTTGAGATAGACATCACAAAAAATATCCCAAAGAGGTTTGGATTGGCTTGAAAAATTTGGATATAGTCAAAAGTTAAATTCAAAAATTTTCTGTCTTTTGCACTCCGCAAGATTCACAGACACGATCACTAGAATGCTTTGTGCTTCATCCTAATCTCAAAAAAATTTACCACGAATATGAATACCATTAATGAACTGGAAAACCACTACTCTAGCATATGTGCCTAAAGATACTCAAAAAAAACCTCTCCTCCCTACACCTCCCTATTCTAGTGGAAAACACTCGACCTTGGTACTAAAATAGCCATTGAAGGTGTGATACCAATGGCAATTTACCTAACCTCACCTCGCTAGTAATAATGGTTTCCCGATAGCTCTTTGCTTCATTTAAATCTGAAAATCAGAATGGTAGCCCATTGGACACCCAATTAAACAATTTGGTGGGAATCTTATAATGGACCAAAACAATGATGACCCTATGGCTTGGAACATATTGAGAAAGATATTTGTATTACGAATGGTGCAACTTCCCCATCTATTTCCCTTGAGTGATAATCAATTGAACCCAATTTCTCACACTATCGATCAGAAGAAGGTGAAATCCCCTCTTCTAAAACATTGATAGATTCTTCTACTATTCCGAAACCCAAAATTCAATCACTTTCTGATGGAGATAATTTGGATTCTGATAAACCCTTTCAAATTGTTAAAAACAAAAAACCCTACAAAGCAAAATTTTCTAATAATAACTTCACTAGAACCACTCGCTCTTCTTTCACCCCAAGTAATGTGTCATCATTTCTCTCCTCTCTTTCTTTTGTTTTTCCTTTTTTACCTTTTGGTTGTCCCCTTATGATTAATTTTCTTATTTGGAATATCCGGGTTGTGGGTCTCTTCTGTCTGCGATCTTAGGAGTCTTTGTCGTGTTCATAATATCAAGTTACTTGTTCTTATTGAACCTCTCATTAATTCTTCTAAGATTGCTTTTGTCGCTAGATCCCTTGGTTATCATAATTTCTTCTTCAATCTTAATAACAAAATTTGGTACTTTTGGCACAACTCCATCACCATTTCCATCATTGATGATCTTGACCAATTGGTTAATGTCAAAATCTCCTTAGGTGACTTATCGACTTTTGGCTCTTTTATTTATGCTTCTTGTAATAGAGCTGGTAGGAACATCCTTTGGAATCACTTACGCACCTTGCTTCCTCGGCTAACCTTGGTTGGAGGTGATTTCAATACTATCATAGCTAGTTGAAAAGAAGGGAGGATGTTCTCTAACCTTCATTCCATGGAGGACTTCTCAAATATGATCCTTGATTGCAATCTAATCGACATTGGTTTTACTTGGTCTAACTTCACATGGCACAACTCTAGACTTTGGCAGCATCTTGATAGGACCCTTTTTAATTCTCTTTGGATCAATCAGTGGCCTACTACCATTGTTGAGCATTTGAGTAGAACTTTGTCGGACCATGCTCCTCTTTAAATTTTCCTTCAAAAATCCCCCCCTAACCCGTCTACTCCCTCTCCTTTCAGATTTCAAAATATGTGGACCCAACATAGTGACTTCACCAATGTTGCTCTGACTAATTGGATGGTCCCTATTTTCCTGGATAATTTTGTTAAGGGTATGACTCGTCTTTGGCTTAAGCTCAAAAGACTTAAACAAAATCTCAATTGGTGGAACAAACACATTTTAAAACCTTTTCACAAATCTTAAAGCTATGGAACAAGAGGTTTGTTCTCTTGAAGATCTCAATGATCCCAGTAAACTTGCGGAGTTGAACATTGTAAAGAATAACTTGGTTAATTATCAAAACATGGAAGAAACCTATTGGCGTCAAAATACCGCAAGCAAACATATTGCTGATGGTGACAGAAATACCAGGTATTTTCATGCCATTTGTAATAAACGGAAAGCCTTAAACTCGATTAAGAAAATTAAGAACTCTAATGGTGAATGGATAACCGATAACAATGATATTAAGGATTCTGTCATACATCATTTCCAAACTTTATTAAATTCTAATCCGTTGCTGGGAACTTTAGCAAACACCCATCTTATCCCTTCTATGATTAACAGTGAGGATAATCATTTACTCACTATGTGTCCTTCCAAAGAGGAGATTAGTAATACTCTTACGAACATGAACATTGACTCTGTTGCTGGCCCTGACGGCTATATGACCCACTTCTTTCAGCATTGTTGGCCATTTATTAAAACTGACTTAGTTGATGTTGTTATTGATTTCTTTGATGGCAATCCTATTCCCAAATACTTTTCATGCACTTCTATTGTCCTTATTTCCAAAACTAACAATCTTGAATCTTGGGGCGATTTTAGACCGATTAGTCTTTGCACCTTTTTTCCAAAACTCATTGCTAAATTAATAAAAATAAAGCCCTTTGCTTCCTAAAATCATCTCCCAAATCAAGCTGGTTTTGTTAAACATGAGCAATATCGGATAATATTCTTCTTGCTCAAGAGCTGGTTCATGACATTGATGTCCCTTCTAGGAGGCAACATCTATTCAAACTAGACATTGCTAAAGCCTTTGACAATCTCTCATGGGATTTTCTCTTTCAAATCTTGAATTTGTTTGGTTTTTCTGATAGTTTGATCTGGATTATAAAAAGGTGTATCACGAATGTCTGGTTTTTGGTTATCATGAATGGTGAGTCCATAGGTTTCTTTCCTTCTAGCCATGATTTGCGGCAAGGTGACCCACTATCACCTTCTCTTTTTATCATCGCTATTGAATACCTATCAAGGAGCCTTAATAATCTTTTCGCTAATAATCCTAATATGTCTTCTAAAACTCATGGAGGTTTCCCTATTTCTCATCTTAGCTTTGCAGATGATTTCATTATCTTCTGCAACAGCTCCCTTCAACATGTTAAAATCATTAAGAACCTCCTAAATGATTTTGGTAAAGTTAGTGGTCTTTTTCTTAATGAAGGAAAATGCGGTTTTATTCCTTCAACTAAGATTCCTCCTAATAGACTTAACCAAATATCTAGAATTACTAATTTTAAGCAAAATCAACTCCTTCTTAATTACCTTGGGGCTCCACTTTTTAAAGGCCAAAAAAGATCACACCTTTTTGATGACCTAATTCAAAAAATTTCTAACAAAATTTCAGTTTAGGAATTTTATTTACTCTCTTTCGGTGGTAGGCTTACCTTGATCAAGAGCACTCTAAATTCCATGCCTATATACCTTCTTCAAATCATTGTGCCTACCAACTCTACCATCAATAGAATTGAGTCTCTTAAACAAAATTTTGGGAACCAATACCTTCTCTAAAAGAATGCACGTCATCTTGGTCTAAAGTTGTGGTACTCTTGAAGAGGGTGCAGGATGTAAATCCATCAAAGAAGTTATCAATGCCTTCTCCTACAAACTTTGGTGAAATTTTAGGAGCAAAAATAGTCTTTGGGCGAATTTCATGACTTCTAAATATTGCTAGAGTAAACATGCTCTCATTTGTCCCTTTAAATTGGGTGATTCTCCTGTATGGAGAAGACTTTGTTCTGTTAAATGGGATGTAGAATCCTTAATTTTTTGGGGCATAAACTCTGGCAATTCCTTCTTTTGGCAAGACAACTGGAGTGGTTGTGGATCCATTGATGACTTACTCTACACTCACTCCACTTCCGCTATTAGAGTTAATTCATTCTGGCAAAACCACAATTGGAACACTAGTAAGATTACTGATTCTACTCCTTCCACTTTCTTAAATATGATCACTAATATTCCTATCACTCCTAACAATCATGATCAGATTATCTTTAAGCTATCTCATAATGGGGATTTCAACCTTAAAATGTGTGGCTTCACTAAAGACACTGATTCTTCTATTGTGTTCTCCAAAATTTGGAATAACAATATCCCCTCTTCTTACTGTTCTAACTTGGCATATCCTAAAAACTTTATTCTGTTGACTCTTTGTTGTGGGGTAAAGGGTTTTATTTACCCTCTAAATGTCAATGTTGTTCTCATATTGAGAATGTTAACCATGTTTTTTGTTAATGGGGCTATTGCCTCTAAAACTTGGATTTGGTATGATGATCTATTCAACTGTCAATTTTAATTGTTCTTTTACTTTATATCAACTTCTTGAAGTTTACTTTGACAATGCAATTAAAGGTCATATTAAAATCATAATCGCCATTACTCTTATTTGGTTCATATGGATGGACGAAATGAAGCTAAACATCGTGGGATTCAGTATGAATCACATGAGGATTGCTAGAACTAAAACAAAATTTGTGACTTGTTTAAAGCCAATTTAATTCATCACAAACATTTTAAAGGCTATAAATCTGTAGCCAATAAACGGGGCCTCAACCTTCCAGACTAGCCTTACTATCAAAATGATAGAATGGTTTTGGAAAAAACCTCTTGGTCATATTATTAAAATTAATCGATGGCTCTATCTCTCATAATGGCTCGGTTGTGGAGGCATTTTCGAGATTCTAAGGGTATAGTCCTATGTGCATTTGCTTATCCCCTTATTTCCAACTTGTCTCTTATCGAGCTTATGGCAGTTCACAAAGCTCTTAAAATTTGTCTTCAAAATGGCTGGCTCAATATTTGGATAGAGGTGGACGCTCTTCTACTGATTGACCTTTTGACTTCTACCAATATGAGCAACACTTGTTTGTACTACCTCCTCAAGCAAACTAGGGCTCTTCTCTCTCAACTAAATTTTACCATCACTCATGTTTGGCATGAAGGTAATGCCTGTGCTGATTACCTTGCAAATCATTAGATTAGAGTATCATCTTCTTTGATCAATTTACATTAACCAAATACTTGCGTCTTGGACAATTCTGGGCTTCCTTACCTCAGAATCTAATTCTCCTCTTCGCCTCCCTTTTTTTTGGTTTTCTATTTTCTTGTGTTCTTTATGGATACTCCTCTTAGATATCATTGCTGTCTTGTGCTCTTTTCCACGACTTGCTATCTTTACCCCTTCTCCTTTAGTTGGAAGAATTTTGTTTTTGGCATTTACAATATTATGGGGCAGATGTTGAACTATATGCACATCAATATCTTGAATTGGAACCCAGTTGAGCCTTGTGTTACCTGTTACTAGTTTTATAACTGCAATCTCAATACTTATGCTGAAAGGATTTTGGTTGGCTGTTGGGCTTCAGGACTTTTGTAGCCAGTCCTTGCTTATATAATGCTAACCTCGATGCTTTCCGCAAGGGAAGAAATTGTAATACCCGGTCTCTTTTAATGGTTATTTTGGTCGAAATCCTTACTTGGAATGGATTGGGCTTAATTACTTTTTGGGTTTTGGAGGTTTGCCATGGTTGTTCGTTGATTTGTTTGTTGATTTGGTTTTAATCTTTGGGTTGGCTAATTTTTTCGCTTGCTTCTCCCAGTTTTCCTCTTGCTATTTTTTTCCATCTTGCTTGCTACTGTCTTAGCAAGTTCTGGTTTTGGACCTTTATTGTCTTAAAATTCCTGCTTGGTAATGATGTATTCTTCTATCCCCTGTAGGAATGGATGATCTACCTTTTCTGCTACTGTTTACTTCATCCTTTTCCTGTCAAACTTGTATCTATTATTTTGATTATCGGATGAGTGGCATCATGGCAAGCTTCTGGTTTTACTATTTTGGTTGTCTCTTGTCTTGAGATTTACCTTTTGTTTTACCTTGTCACCTCAGTTGGCTCTTTCTTTGTTGGTTGTAGAATTTGGTCTCATGCCCTTTCGACATTGCTTTCCGATGGTGAGGGTTTTGGTGATTTGCATTTTGCCTTCAGATAACTATTTTTATGCTTTATTTATTTGTTTATCTATTATTCATCGATTGAGGAGTTTATATGCAAGTATCATCTTATCTTGGATGTTGCCATCTTAACTGTTGCTATTTTCTGGATTTTAATGTTGAGACTTATTTCAATTCACTTGTTGATTTTTTGTATGGCGGGTTCCAATGTATTATTTGTTTATTTATTGGGGTTGGCTTCGATTGCTAATTTATCTCTTATTTTTTCTGATCTACATCACCTGCTACCTCATTTCTGACTTGTTGGTGTAGTCTTATGAGCAGTTTATTCTGAAAGAATGGTATTATGGCCAGTTTAGTCCCTTCCTATCTTGGATGTTGTTGCCTTTTGCTGTATTGTTCTCTGGATTGATTGTTGATCTGGATTATCTGAATGGAGGCCCTAAATGCTGCTATTGGAGCTACTGCTCTAACTATTTTTTTCTGGGTTCTTATTTTGGTTGGTTGCAGTTCATTCCCTGTTTTGAGCTATGCTATCTTCCTTTACTATTGCTTTCTCCAGGACATTAATAAGGGGATTGTTTCACGGGTTGTTTTCCGAAGATTCATTTACATATCATGTGATTGGGATGGTGTTAATTATAGGCTCATTGACTTATTTAACAGGCTTTCAGCAAGTTGTCTCCTTTGTAATTTTCTTATGGAGGGATTATATGCTGAGCTAATTACTTTCCTGAATATGGCTATTCATGAGATTCTGGCTAAGATGGCTCACTCACTTATGTTTATGTATTCTCATGTCAAGATGACTATATTGATGATATTTTTCTTGAATGAGACTCCTTATCCTTGACTCTTAGCAATTACCTATATATTTAGATATGATTTTGCTTAGGTTTGCAGGTAATAAAGCTCACAAGAATATCAACAACTGGGTGCTACCTTCTCACAGGTTTGTTGGCTATGATGGTTGTGATGATCTCACTCTATTGGTTCGATAGTAGCTCATGTGATGTAACCCAACTCAAGTTTGGATGCTCATGCATCTGACAGATGTGATTGAGCTGAGCCTTCTCTATCACAATTCCTTACTAACATACTCATATTATGTTATTTTCCTCTAACTTTTTTGTCAGTATTACTGCTCTAATCTCCCTCTTATTATAACTTTGCGTGATTCTCTCTCCTTCTTTTCTTGTCTCGTTATCATGCATTCCACATCCTCCGAGCATTGGCTTTAATCTTACTTTAGCTTATTATGTTAATCATCTTGTATCTTTTGATTGTTTTTATGCTTTCTTTTACTCTTGGAAGTACTTAGATAGGGGATTTACTCCTTAGGCTAATTGTAGCTCTTTGAGCAGTAGTTCTGGAGTTTACTCCCTTTTAAGGACCTTGTAATCCTTTTTTTGTGGCAATAAAATACCCCTACATAGGGCTTCCCCTAAAAAAAAAAAAACTGTAAACCCTAAACCCTAAACCCTAAATACTAAACCCTAAACCCTAAACCCTAAACCCTAAAACTAACCCTGAACCCTAAACCATAAACTTACAACCCTAAACCCTAAACTCTAAACCCTAAACACTAAAAAACCCTAAACCCTAAATAAAAACAATAAATAAATATATAAATAAAACCCTAAGACTAAACCCTAAAACTAACCTAAAACCCTAAACACTAAAATCCTAAAAACCTAAACCTAAACTAAATAAAACCTAAAATAAAATAAATTAAAAAATATAAAAATAAATAAAACAAAATTTTAAACTAAAACCTAAACCTAAATCTAAAATAATGAATTAAAATTAAAGTTAAACTAAAATAAAATAAATAAAAAAAAAACTAAACTAAAAAAATAAATTAAATCTAAGAATAAAACTTAAATAAAATAAAAAACTATAAATGAAAATAATAAAACCTAAAATTAAATAAAAAATAAAACCTAAACCCTAAACTAATAAAAAAACTAAACATAAAATAAAAATTAAATAAATAGTATAATAAAAACCTAAACCTAAACTAAAATAAACTAAATTAAGATAAATAAAACCTAAACCTAATCCTAAAATAAACTAAACCTAAACCTAAACCTAAAGTAAATAAAATAAATAAAATAATAAACCTAAACCTAAACTAAAAATAAACCTAAAATAAAACCTAAAAGTTAAACCTAAAAAAATAAACCCTAAACCTAAACCTAAAAATAAAAAATAAAATCTAAACCTAAAAAATAAAATAAAAATAAAACTCAACTAAAAACAAAACATAAACCTAAACCTAAACCTAAAAGATAAACTAAAATAAAAAACCTATACTAAAATAAATAAGCCTAAATTAAATAAACTAAACTAAATAGAAAAACTTAAATAATAATAAAAAATTATATAAACTAACCTAAACCTACCGGTTTACTTAATTTTCAAAAAAAAAAAAACCTAATCCCTATATCCTAAATCGTAAACCCTAAAACTAACCCTAAACCCTAAACCCTAAATCCCAAACCTACAACACCAAACCTACAATCCTAAACCATAAATTATAAACCCTAAAGCCTATAAATTCCAAAACCCTTAAGCCTAAAAATTTTTAAACCTTAAACCTTAAACCCTAAGCCCTAAACCCTAAACCCTAAACCCTAAAATCATAAAACATAATAAACCCTAAACCCTAAACCCCGGTTGAGCTGATTTTTATGAAAGGTGATCTTAAAGAAGTCAGTGAAGAGGTTACGAAGTAAGAAGTTGGTGGTGCTGCCCGTGTTGGTCTTATTGCGCCTATTAATGTTGTGGTTGCTCCAGGCAACATTGGTCTGGATCCTTCACAAACTTCTTTTTTCAAGGCTCTTAACATCCAATAAAGTTAAACAAGGGTACTGTTGAAATTATCACCCCATTTATATTGATTAAAAAAGGCGATAAGGTGGGATCCTCAGAGGCTACTCTCCTCGTTAAGCTGAGCATTAGGCCATTCTCTTATGGCCTTGTCATTCAGTCTATGTTTGATGATGGCTCAGTGTTGATCTGGCTTGACCTCTGAAGATGATCTCATCGAAGTTTTTGGGTCCTTTCAATGTTCACTTCTCTCTCACTAGCCCTCTCTTATCCTACCCTTGCTGTACTGCCCCACATGTTCATCAATGCTTACAAGAATGTCCTCACCGTCGTGATTGCCACTGTTTACACATACACATAGGCGAAGGAGTTTAAGGAGTATTTGAAGGTTCTTAGTAAATTTACTGTGGCTCTTGCGCCTGCTGCTACTGCTACTTCGGCTGTTATGGTGGAAGAGAAGAAGGAAGAGCCTATTGAGGAATTTGATGATGATATGGGTTTTAGCTTGTTCGACAAAGCTTTGTTGGACATCTATAAAATCAAATTTTATAGACTCTGAGAGTTAAATCATTTTGTGAAATACTATTTTTTTGTGAATTTTTGATTTGCATTTTATTTTATTCTATTTTATTAGTTGATAGAGGATAATTTCTTGTTTGATTTGGTAATTTCTTGTTTGTTATGAAATCATTTGGGTTTTTTTTTATAAAAACTCTAAACCTTAAACTCTAAACCCTAAACCATAACCCTAAACCTTAAACCCTAAACCCTAAATCCTAAATCCCAAACCCTAAACCTAAGCCTAAAGTTACTAAATAAATTAAAAAATAAATGTAAACCCTAAAACCTAGTAAACCTAAACCTAAACATAAACCCTAAAAATGGGCAAAACCTTATTGGCAAGAACATAACAATCAACCAGGCTCAGTCTAGATCTGGTGGTGGAGGTGAAGGTGGAGGCGGCAGTTATCATTATGGTGGTGGGGGATCTAGAGGTGCTAGTGGATATGGAGGTGGTGGTCAGAGCAGTGGTGGTTATGGATATGGGAGGAGCAACGAAGGTTATAGCCGTGGTGGTGCTGGAGGAGAGATTGAGGATACGATGATGGATCCTGTTACTTGAGAAGCAGGGGTGGTTTTGATGGGAACTGGAGAAATTGAAGAACATCCTATCCGTTTTGCTACTTATGGAACTGTGTCTTCACAGTAGAGACGGTTGAAGTTATCTAGGGTTTTTGATTTTCTCTATGCGTGCTCATTTTTGATCTATGTCATTGCTTGTGTCTTAGAGAACTCGGTGTGTTACTTGGATGATGAAATCAAAAAGAAGAAATATTGAATATGAATTTGTTCTCTATTAAAAAAAATCCAAAAACCTTAAACCCTAAACTAAAACTTGAACCCTAAACCTAAAACCTAAACCCTAAACCCTAAAGCCTAAAAAAATAATAATAAAAAAATCTTAACCCTAAACCCTAAACCTATAATCCTATAACCAAAACCTTAAACCATAAAACCCTAAACCCCAAACCCTAAACCCTAAACCCTAAACCTTAAACCTTAAAACCCTAAACCTTAAACCCTAAACCCTAAAAACCTAAAAACTTAAACCTAAACTAAATAAACCTAAAAATAAAATAACAAAAATCCTAAACCTAAATAAAATAAAATAAAAACCTAAACGAAAACCTAAACCTAGACCTAAACATAAAATAAAATAAAAAAATAAAATAAACTAAAATAAATTAAGTAAAAACGTAAAGAAAATAAAATAAAATAAAATAAACTAAGCATAAAAAACCTAAAAAAAAATAAAAACTAAACCTAAAAAAAATAAACTAAACCTAAAATAAAATAAAATAAAAACTAAATGAGAACTTAAACCTAAAAAATAAACCTAAAAAATAAACTTAAAAAATAAAGAAAAAAATAAAACCTAAACCCTAAACTAAAAAAAAACTAAACCTCAAATAAAAATAAATTAAACAAAATAAATTAAAGTTAAACCTAAACTAAAATAAACTAAACTAAAATAAATAAAACCTAAACCTAAACCTAAAATAAATGAAACCAAAACCTAAACCAAAACTAAATAAAATAAAATAAACTAAAAATAAACCTAAACCTAAACTAAAAAAACAAAACCTAAAAATAAACCTAAAATATACACCTAAAACCTAAACCTAAAAAAATAAAATAAAAACCTAATCCAAAACCTAAAAATAGAAAATAAAACCTAAACCTAAAAAATAAAATAAAAATAAAACTCAACTAAAACCAAAACCCAAACCTAAAAAATAAAGTAAAATAATAATCCTAAATAATAAATAAATAAACTAAATAAATAAATAAGCCTAAGTAAAAATAAAATATAAAATAAATTAAAGAAATAAAAAATAAACTAAATAAACATAAACCTATCGCTTTACTTAATTTAAAAAAACCTAAACCCTAAACACTAAACCCTAAAATGAAAAACCTAAAAATAAAAATAAAAAATAAAAAATAAAAAAACCATAACCCTATTCCCAACCTACAACCATAATACCTAAAACTTATACCCTAAAACCCTGAACCCCAAATCCTAAACCCTAAACCCTAATCCCTAATCCCTAAACCCTAAACCCTAAACCCTAAACACTAAACCCTAAAAACCCTAAACCCTAAACCCTAAACCCTAAACCCTAAACCCTAAACCCTAAATCCCAAAACCCTAAACTCTAGAACCCTAAACCCTAAACCCTAAAAACCTAAAAACCTAAACTCTAGAACCCTAAACCCTAAACCCTAAGCCCTAAATCCTAAACCCTAAAAACCTAAAAACCAAAACCTAAAATAATTAAAACTTAAAAATAAAATAAATAAAAAACCTAAACCTAAATAGAATAAAAAAAGAAAATAAAATAAAAACCTTAATTAAAACTTAAGCCTAAATCTAAATTTAAAATGAAATAAAAAATAAAATTAAATCAAAATAAAATAATAAAAACTTAAACAAAACTAAAAAATAAAATAAACCTAAGAATAAAAGTCCTAAATATAATAAAAACTAAACATAAAATAAAACTAAAATAAACCTAAAATAAAATAAAATAAAAGCTAAATAAAAACCTAAACCTAAAAAATAAATCAAAAAATAGAAAAAATTAAAACCTAAATCATAAACTAAAAAAAATAAACCTAAATAAAAATAAAATAAACCTAAACCTAAGCTAAAGTAAGCTAACCTAAAATAAATAAAACCTAAACCTAAACCTAAACCTAAACCTGAATTAAATAAAATAAAATAAACTAAAATTAAACCTATATATAAACTAAAAAATAAAATCTAAAAATAAACCTAAAATAAAAACCTAAAACCTAAGCCTAAAAAATAAAATAAAAACCTCAACCTAAACATTAAAAAAAAACCTAATCCTAAAAAATAAAGTAAAATAAAAACCCTAAACTAAAAATAAATAAACCTAAAATGAATAAAATAAACTAAATAAAAATAAAAAATAAACCTAAGTAAAAATAAAATATTAAATAATCTAAAATAAATAAAAAATTAACTAAATAAACCTAAACCTACCGATTTGCTTAGCTTTAACAAAAGAAAAACCTAAACCTTAAAACCTAAGCCCTAAACCCTAAACCTAAAACACTAAACCTACAAACCTAAACCTTTAACCTTAAACCCTAAACCCTAAACCGTAAACTCTAAACCTTAAACTGTAAACCCTAAACCCTAAACCCTAAGCCCTAAAAACATAAACCATAAAAGCCTAAACCCTAAACCATAAATCCTAAACCCTGGTTGAGCTGATTTTTATAAAAGGTGATCTTAAAGAAGTCAACAAAGAGGTTATGAAATACAAAGTTAGTGTTACTACCTATGTTGATTTTGTTGCACCTATTAATATTGTGGTTCCTCCAGGAAACACTGGTTTGGATCCTTCACAAACTACTTTCTTCTAGGTTCTCAATTTCCCAGCTAAGATAAAAAAGGGTACTGTTAAAATTATCACCCTGGTTGAGCTATATAAAAAGGCAATAAGGTGGGATCCTTAGAGGATGCTCTCCTCGCTAAGCTGGGGATTAGGCCATTCTCTTATGGCCTTGTTGTCCTGATGATGGTTTTAGTGTTGGTCGAGGTGCTTGAGTCGAAGATGATCTCATCAAGAAGTTTTTGATGGGTCTTTTAATGATCACTTCTCTCTCACTAGCCCTCTCTTATCCCACCCTTGCTGTAGCACCCCACATGTTCATCAACTCTTACAAGAATGTCCTCACCATCATGATTCCCATTGATTACACATACCCATAGGCCAAGAAGGTTAAGGAGTATTTGAAAGATTCAAGTAAATTTAATGTGGTTGTTGCTCTTGATGCTTATGCCATTCTTACTGCTGCTACTGGTCCGGCTGCTGTAGTGGAAGAGAAGAAGGAAGAGCCTGCTGAGGAATTAAATGATGATATGGGTTTCAGCTTGTTTGACAAAGCTTTGTTGGACTTCTGTAAAATCAAATTTTATTGTCTCTCAGAGTTAAATCATTTTTTGAAATACCACTTGTGTACATTATTAAATTGCATTTTATTTTATCATATTTTATTAGTTATTAAAGGATAATGTCTTGTTTGATTTGGTAATTTCTTGTTTGTTATGGAATCATTTTAGTTATAAATAGCACTAAAATGTAAACCCTAAACCCTAAACCTAAGCCTAAAGTAATTAAATAAATTATAAAATAAACCTAAACCCTAAAACCTAATAAACATAAACCTAAACCCTAAGAATGGGCAGAACCCTGATGGTAGGAACACCATGATCAACCAGGCTCAGTCTAGATCTGGTAGTGGAGGTGAAGGAGGAGGGGAAGGTGGAGGCGGAGGCGGTAGTTATAGCAGTAATGGTGGAGGATCTGAGGTGTTGGTCAATTTGGAGGTGGTGGTTGAAGCAGTGGTAGTTATGGAGGCGAGAGGACCGACGGAGGTTACAGCCATGGTGGTGATAGAGGTTACAGTCATGGTTATTGCGATGTTTGGTTATTATTATGGGTTAGCTAGTTGTTGGTATTTTAGTGGCAGTTCTTTTCTTGGCTATCTTGGGTGATCTTGGCTTGATGACTGCTGTTGGTTTTAAATTGACTTGGGTTTTCTGCTGCTGTGGTGGTTGGCTAAGAGGCTTTGTTGGCTGGCCGAATTGGTTGGTTGTCTCTCTGTTCAATGGTTTTTTTGGCTATTCTTTTTTCTTTTCCTTGGCTACTAGGGTCCTTCCTTTATTGGTTACTAATGATGGGCTATTCTCTAGTGGCTGACTTATGGATGTTTTACTTAGATTCTTTGGTTGGAGGACTTTTAGCTGGCTTTGAAATCATGGTTGGTTGCTTTTCTCTTTGTTGGATTTTTTCTTCTTCCTGGCTAATTTGTTGGAGCCTTTTGGTGTGCTGATCGATCATTTGCTGATCCTTTTGAATTAGGAATTTTGGTTTCTGGTGATTGGTTGTTGTCTTTGGCCCCCTTTTGTGTGTGTTGGCCTTGGATGTTGGCTTCCATCAGGTATGTTGGTGCTGGTTTTGGTGGTGCTACTGCTTAGTTTCATTAGCTTGCCTAATGATCCACCGGGTTCTTGGCTTTCTGATTGGCCTATTGTGTGTTTTGTTTGGTGGGTTCACGTATCGGTATCGCTATGATGGCTTAGTGTTACTCACCTCCCCTCTCTATTTGGTAGCTTTACATATGATTGTAACCCTTCTTTAAGAAGTTTGGATGCTCCTATGTATTGTTGCCCCTTGAGATGATCTTAACTGAGCTTGTGCCTTCTCTTTCTTAGCGCTCTCCTTTTACTCTCTTAATCCTTATTCTTTTTAGCTTTGACTTTTTCCTTGGTAGTATTTTTCCAAATTTCTTTTATAGTTTGGAACTTTACAGAGGGACTGGTCATTTCTCAGTCATCCCTAGTGTTGTTGTTGTGGATCTTGCTTATCTTGCTTTCTCAAAGGAATCATGAATTGCTGCTGACTCAACCTTTTTCTATTTTAATGTTTTATTTTAGTTTTACTCTCTGTCCATTCGCTCTTATGCTTTTTATTTGTTGTTTTTGCTCTTTTGTTTTCTTTTCATCTTCTAGTCTACTTTGATGGTGGTTTAGCTCTTTAGGTTTCTTGTAGCTCTGTGAGCGGTAGATTTTTAAGCTTTATGCCTTTTAATGACATTGTATCTTTTACTTTTATGGTAATAAAAAAAACCCTACACCCTATACCCTAAACCCTAAACCCTAAACCCTAACCCTAAACCCTAAACCCTAAACCTAAAGCTAAAGTAACTAAATAAATTTTAAAAATAAAGCTAAACTCTAAAAACTAATAAACCTAAACATAAACCTAAACCCTAAGAATGGCCAAAACCTTGATGGCAATAACATAACCATCAACCCTAAACCCTAAATCCAAATAAACCCTAAAACCCAAAACCCTAAACTATAAACCCTAAAAACCCTAAATCGTAAACCCTATACCCTAAACACTAAACTTTAAACTAATCCTAAACCTCCACTCTAACCTTAACCCCAAAGCCCCAAAACCATAAACCCTCCACAAACCCTCCTAACCTAAACCATCCCTCCTAAACCCCACTTTGTACTACTCCCTGCCCTAAAATAAATCTAAATCCTAAACCTTTAAACCTAACTGACCCCTATCCCTGACCATATCTAATAAAACCTCTAAACCTAAACTAAACACCCTCAAATCTAACCTAAACTCCACACTCTAAACCCTAAAACCCTAAATTCAAAACCCTATACCCTAAATAATAAACCCTAAACCCTAAACACTAAACCATAAACCCTAAACCCTATACCCTAAATCCTAAACCCTAAACCCTAAACCCTAAACCTAAACTCCACTCCACAAAAACCTAAAATCTAAACCTAAACTAAATAAAACCTAAATCTAAAAAAAATAAAATAAAAACCTAAACTAAAACATAAATCTAGACCTAAAATTAAAATAAAATAAAATAATAAAAATAACCTAAAATAAAATAAATAAAGCTTAAACTAAACTAAAAACTAAAATAAACATAAGAATAAAAAACCTAAATAAAATAAAAAAACTAAACATAAAGTAAAAATAAAATAAATTTAAAAGAAAGCTAAAATAAAATAAAATAAAAACTAAATAAAAACCTAAACATAAAAAATAAACCTAAAAATAAAACCTAAACCACAAACTAAGAAAAAAAATAAACCTAAAATAAAAATAAAATAAATAAAATAAAATAAACCTAAACCTTAACTAAGATAAACTAAACTAAAATAAATAAAACCCAAACCTAAACCTAAAATAAACTAAACCTAAACCCTAAACTAAATAAAATAAAATAAACTAAAAATAAACTGAAACCTAAATTAAAAAAGAAAACATAAAAATAATCCTAAAATAAAACCTAAAACCTAAACCTTAAAAAAAACCCTAAACCTAAACCTAAAATAAAAAAAACCTAAACCTAAAAAATAAATTAAAAATAAAACTCAACTAAAAAATAACCTTAAACATAAACCTAAACCTAAAAAAATAAACTACAAAAAACTAAATTAAACTAAATAAACCTAAAATAGATGAACTAAACAAAATAAAAATAAAAATTAATCATAAATAAAAATAAAAAATAAAATAAACTAAAATAAATAAAAAATAAATGAAATAAACCAAATAAACAAAAGATGAAATGTTGAATCTGAATTTGTTCTTTGTTTAAAAAAAAAGAATTACCCTAAACCCTAAACCAAAACCTGAACCACAAACTAAAACCTAAACTCTAAACCCTAAACCCTAAACTGTAAACCATAAAAATCCTATACCTTAAGCCCTAAACCCTAAACCCTAAACATTAAACCTTAACCCCTAAAAACCTAAAACCTAAACCCTAAATAAATAAAACTTAAAACTAAACCTAAACACTAAACCTAAATAAATTAAACCCTAAACCTACACAAACTAAAACCTAAACCCAAAGCACTAAACTAAAAATAAACCTAAATAAAATAGAACTAAAAATAAACTAAACTAAACCATAAACCAAAACCTAAAGTAAACCATAAACTAAACCCTAATAAATAAACTAAAGCCTAAACCCTAGAATAAACCCTAAACCAAA
The DNA here is from genome assembly GCA_021442155.1 of Cymbidium sinense. NCBI lineage: Eukaryota > Viridiplantae > Streptophyta > Magnoliopsida > Asparagales > Orchidaceae > Cymbidium > Cymbidium sinense. The sequence continues at coordinate 214,491,848 of CM038216.1, forward strand.
ACCCAAACTAAACCCAAAACTAAACTAAAATAAACTTAAACCTAAGCTAAACTAAACCCACCAAATCCTAAAAACCCACTAAAATAAACAAAAACCTAAAATAAAAAAGAAATAAAAAAATAAACCAAATAAACTACATAAACTAAACTAAATCCTAAACCCTAAATGCTAAAACCTAAATGCTAAACCTAAACCTAAACCCTAAAATTAAACTAAACCCTAAACCCTAAACCCACTCTAAAACCTAAACCTAAAATAAAAAAAAAAATAAATAAATAAATACCAAACCTAAATTAAATAAAAAAAATGAAATTAAAAATCCTAAACTAGAACCTAAACCTAAACCTAAATTTAAAACTAAAATAAAATAAAAAACAAAAGTTGAACTAAAATATTATAAATAAAAATATAAACTAAACTAAGCAAATAAAATAAGCCTAAAAAATTCAAAATTTAAATAAAATAAAAACTAAATGTCAAATAAAAATAAAATAAACCTAAATAAAATAAAATAAAATTTAAATAAGAACATAAACCTAAAATAATAAACTTAAAACAAAGTTAAAAATAAATAAAAAATAATACCAAAACCCTAAACTCAAAATAGAAACTTAAACCTAAATAAACATAATAAAATAAACATAAACATAGACTAAAATAAATAAAACTAAAATATACTAAACCTAAACTCTGAATTAAATAAAATATAATAAACTAAAGATAAATAAAAAATAAAATAAACTAAAATAAAAATACTAAATAAACTAAAATAAAAATACTAAATAAACTAAATAAACCATAAAAACTAAACCCCAAATCTTAAACCTAAACTCTGAAACTAACCCTAAACCCAAAACCCTAAACATACAACCCTAAACCCTAAACATACAACCCTGAAACTCTAAATAAAAAATTAAAAATAAATAAAAAAACCCAAACCCTAAACCTTAAAGCTAACCCTAAATCCTAAACCCAAAACCTCCTAACCCTAAACTCTACCCCAAACCTTTACCCTAAACCCTCATCCAAATGCTCCCACTAAATAATCCCATTATGCTAACCCTAAACCCTAAACTCTAAAACTACCTAAACCTAATCCCAAACCAAACCCCCCAAACTGCATAAATCCTAAGCCCTAAACCCTAACCCTAAACCCTAAACCATAAATAATAAACCTCAAAATAAAATTTAAAAATAAATAAAAAAACAAAACCTAAACCCTAAACTAAAGAAAAAAACCTAAACATAAAATAAAAATAAAATAATTTTAAACCTACACAATAATTAACTAAACTAAAATAAAACCTACTAAAACTAAATCTAAACCCTAAACTAAATAAAATAAAATAAACTAAAAATAAACATAAGCCTAAACTAAAAAATAAAACCTAGAAATTAACCTAAAATAAAAACCTAAACCTAAAAAATAACATAAAAGTTTAAACTAAAAAATAAACATAAACCTAAACCTAGACCTAAAAAACAAACTAAAATAAAATACCTAAACTAAAATAAATAAACCTAAAATAAATAAACTAAACTAAATAATTATAAAATTGAACCTAAATAATAAATGAAAAAAATAAATAAAAAATAAACCTAAACCTACCGGTTTACTCAATTTAAAAAAAAGACCCTAAACCCTAAAATTGACCCTAAACCTTAAACCCTAAACCCTAAATACTAAACCTTAAAACTAACCCAAAACCCTAAACCCTAAAGCTACAACCTTGAACCCTAAATCCTAAACCCTAAACCCTAAACCCTAAAACCCAAAACCCTAAACATTAAACCCTAAGCCCTAAACCTAAACCCTAAACCCTGAACCCTAAAATCCTAAACTATAAACCCTAAACCTTGAACCCTAAAACCTACAACCCTAAACCCTAAAAACCTAAATACCTAAACGTAAACTAAATAAAACCTAAAAATAAAATAAATAAAAAAACCTAAACCTAAATTAAATAAATAAAATAAAATAAAATAAAAACCTAAACACAATCTTAAACCTAAAAAAGAAAATAAAATAAAAAAGAAAAGAAAACTAAAATATAATAAATAAAAACCTAAACTAAACTAAAAAATAAAATAATCCTAAAAATTAAAAACCTAAAGAAAATAAAAACTAATTATAAAATAAAAATAAAATAAATGTAAAATAAAATAAAATGAAAACTAAGCCTCAAAAATAAACCTATTCATAAAACCTAAAAATAAGCAAAAATTAAAATATAAGCTTTAAACAAAAAAAAACATAAACCTAAAATAAACAAAATAAAATAAACATAAACCTAAACTAAAATAAACTAAACTAAAATAAATAAAACATAAATGTAAACCTAAAATAAACTACACCTCAACCTAAACCAAAACTAAATAAAATAAAATAAACTAAAAATAAACATAAACCTAAACTAAAAACAAA